>JACVVK020000103.1:1085000-1200000 GCA_018292915.2 Batillaria attramentaria | reverse complement strand
TGTCAGTTCAGCTGAGTGTTGTTTTTCGTTTCCGCCACAAGGAGGGGGGGGGGGGGGGGGGGGTGAGGGATCTTTTTTGCACCTAGTAAACCGAGACCGAGCTGGACTGGCACTGAGAATGACTGAAATACATAGTACTGATGCACTGAGTGGTCTTATAGGAAATTAGTTCATTTATTTTGACTCTCACTATTCAAGTTCTGATAAGTTGCAGCTTGTAATTGTGTGATTCAGTCAAGCCATGGTTAGGACTGGGACGGAATCAGTGTGCTGATGGACGAGTGGATACAATATATGCCGCACCATTGCCGGCTAACTTTTCTGTCTCTCAGTCTTTCTTTCTGTCTCAGTCTTCCCCGTTATCACTGAGTCTCTTTTCCCGCTATGTTTTCACAAATTCTACTTGTCTTTGATGTGTCAGTGCAGGTGTGTGCCAGTGTCAGTGTGTGTGTGCAGAGGGTGTGTGTGTGTGTGTGGGGGGGGGGGGGGGGGGCTAACCACTGACTTTTATTGTAGTTGATTGCCGGAAGCACATTGATCAAATTAGTCAGGCCGGCTGGGACCGGGATAGCTGAAAGGTAGAGTGTTAGGCTTTACTGCTGAATGCCGCCCACCGGCTGACTCGGGTCAGTCACACCAGTCACTGAGTCGCGAGTTCAATTCCCGACTGAGGCCAGATATTTGTGTTGGCCCTTTTCGCGTTGCCCCGTCTTTGATACCAAGCATACGGGGTGGAAAGGAACTGACGTACGTGGAACTCCCCAAGCACCCACCCATCCTCCAAGTCAATGCGCTTCACCCTCGAGCCACCGCGGAACCTATTGTTCAGTACACCAAGATGGCAGACTTTCCGCTAGCTTCAGGTTGTTAAACGTCACAGTTCAACTAGGTTTTTCATGTCAATGACACGTACACAGACGGACTGTATGACTAGCGACTGATGACATAATAACAATTTTGCGAAAAACCGTCGTTGGATTGTTTTGTTTTGTTTTTCGCAACAAAAAAAAAAAAAAAAAAAAAAATAGCTCGGAAAAAATTCAGAAAAACTTGACTTTCAACAGGTTTTCTGCAGAAAAGCGCCTACCCTTTTTTTCACTCCCCCGCTAAAAAAAAAATCGCAAAAATTGACGTATTTCAAAAACCAAACAAACGGTTTTGTTGCAAAACAACGGACATTTCAAAGCTTTCCTCCATGACATTTGTCCGAGCCATTCACTGTAACCCTATATAGTTGCACGTGTAAAGTGCTGAAATACGTCATATGTATTAGTGTGTGTGTGTGTGTGTGTGTGTGTGTGTGTGTGTGTGTGTGTGTGTGTGTGTGTGTGTGTGTGTGTGTGTGTGTGTGTGTGACTGAGTCGATATCTGATCTATAAATATTCCATACTGCTCACTCTGGGGCGTATCTACAACTGATATCATTCGGTAACTTTTACACATGACCTTTCCCGGGCCAGTGCTGGAAGTAAAGACCGCTAAACACGGACTATGCCAAGGCCGATTAACCCTAATCCTGGTCAGTCTGTCGACTGATTCAGTTTGACACCCAGCGACAATCCGTTATAATTCTAGGCTTAGTCTGCACACAATGTGCTTCCCACTGGCAAAATTCAAGACAGCGTACCTGGAGGTCATCATACCGGCAACTAAACTGCACCAAATCAGTTGATCTATCCGTTTGCTGATTTTTAAATCTATCTTTGCATATTATTTATCCAGTCTGGAGTCCACGTAGTTAACATTTTTCCAGTCTCTGTAGGAGTTTGTCTATACGCTTTGTATCAGGAAACTCTAAGAACAGGGCAGAGAAAACAACCAACCAACCAACCAAACATAGACAGAGACAAGCATGATACTCCATTTGTATCTGTCAATCCTTCGCTGCTTACAAACAAATATCGTCACGCAAAGGTGAAATATTATTGTGCGACATGACGATCTTGATGAGGAGAGTTTTGTATCTGTTTATCCGGCTTTCTCCTTAAACCCACTGTAAGTGTCCACGTTATGTCACACGGAAAGGGTGTGGCCACTACACTGTTTCTGACCAATACGTATTCAACCGCACGTTGACTGACAGTGGGTCAGCGTCACGATTGGTCGATCGCCAACTGCTAAGACGGCAGTCAGCAGGTCCAGGCGAGACGCTGTGTGGTGCGGGCGTCGTGAGGTTAGCCTGTGGAGATGGGATGGACCGCCCGTGTGTGCTGTAGAGCACCATTGTTAGTGAAGCTGACAGTTTTCTCTGATACTGGCGTCCTCACAGTAGGAACCCGACCGTCGGAGGTCATGGGGAAGAAAGTATCAAATGAGAACCAGTGACCTCATCAAGCTGAGATCAGTGAAGCGTGTGACAAAACGCACATGTTTTGCGATTCCGGGAGACATACAAGAGTGCTAAAGGTAAGATCTTTCAGTTTCATATTAAATGGTTAATAAGACTGGAATATTTCTACCTGACAACCATTGTCTTTGTTATGAATGTTTGCACTTTAACGTCAGCATGTTCTGTCTTCAGTTATTTATTTATGTTTTTACTTATTTTGAGAGAGAGAGAGAGAGAGAGAGAGAGAGAGAGAGAGAGAGAGAGAGAGAGAGACTTCGACATATTTTATTGTTTGGATACTTGATCCTTAACAATACATGATCAGTCATTTTCACGACAAGACATGTGTGGGTACTGGATAGTTTAAAGGAAAAGAGAAAAAAAAAACAAGATAATTTCCAATTAAAGTATCCACATTCGTGGGCGCATGCTGTTACATGTATACACTACAAATCATGACGATGGTTTATTTGCACTTTATACCCCGCAAGTTTGAATTTCTTTAAATAGTCGTGTGCGTGCATGTTTTGGACTCGGTCCTTGCTAATTGTGCGTTTCCATATTTTATATTACTAGTATGTGTATGTATGTCTTTACTATTTTGTTTTGCGTGTAGACCGCTTTGTGTGTAGGATAGTATGTATGTATCTTAGTTTATACACACACACACACACACACACACACACACACACACACACACACACACACACACACACACACACACACACACACACAACAACAACAACAACAACAACTCGATCAGCCCCTCTGGTTACAACTGGTGACATTGGGGCATGTGGCGCGTACATTCTTTTTATAGCATAGTTGTCTGAAATAAGTGTCAATCATTCCTTACAAGGGACATACATGTAATACCAAGTTTATAATTTCTAAGTTTAAACGCTCCGACTAGGAATTTTGCCAGTGTCCGAACAGAGGACAAACTGAATAGCACGGATATACGGACCGTGCTATTCAGAGAGAGAGAGAGAGAGAGAGAGGATAACTGAGTGAAATTTGAATCAATAGGTACAGATGATTTTTCGCCACGCGATGACAGGACAATACATGTAACATACGATTAAGAACGGAAATGATTACCCAAAGAAACCTTGTGTTTAAATTCTGGCGAAGTCGTTAAACACGTCTTTCGAAAGAAGCAGCTACAGCCCGCGCACCTTTTCAAGTCAGTAGTTGACTTTCTCACGCTGGTCCGCCCGGCAAAAGAAAGAGCGGCTACCCCGCTAGTTACAGTACCTGTACCCTGAGGGTCAAGCCACCCTGATCGCCGATCACACCTCGCCCCTCATCCCTGTGATGTGTGCCGCCCGAGCAGCGGGCAATCACTAACAATGACCAGCACGCGAGATGAGATCAAACACCCGTGATCAGGGACAACTGAAACCGATTGAATGGAGCCATTTAGGTGAAAAGTACCCAACTGAAGGTCGACGAGCTTTAACGAGCCTCTTAAGTCTTATTCGCCACGGGTCGTCAGAACTAAAGGGCACGCCTGGAGCCTGGAGCCAGTGGCGGGGTTACTGTCTAAACAGAGTTGCCAGTTGATAGAGTGATCACACTGAGGTTAAGCCGGTCTTTTTGTGGAGTGCAGGCCATCATCTTAGTGTAAGGAGGGTCGCTGAATACGTAATTGATCCGACGACACCCTTCACGTGTGACGTCACGGTGAAGATGGTCATGTGACTAAACGTGCAGCTGGCTGAGTAAATCACTCTCCGTTGGGGCGGGGTCGTTTAAGCAACTAAGAGAGAAGAAGCCAGAGTGATCTGTAACTTACAAGTGAAGTTGCCGTAGAGTTTGCTGCACAAGGTGTGTCTTAACCTGGGTTGGAAGGTAAGAAGAATTCTATCGACGCAAAATCAGATTTTTGTCAGTACCATTTTTTATATATCGATATATATCGATATTTTTGTTTAAATCACAGTTTTCTATGTAATATCACATTTGTTTGATGGTGCGAGCCAGGAAAGAAAGCAGTGTCTACATTGTGAACTACAACAGCTATGTCAGACGTACTGCATGCAGGCATTACCTAAAACACGTGCACTGTGATGGTGTAAATAAATGAAAGTTAGTTTCCGCCCGGTCACACAAATTCCAGTCCTGGCTGCTTGTTATTGTTTTTTTTCCTGGTTGCCCTGTCTTTGATAATTCCTTTAAATGGTGTAGCAGGACGTTAGACCAGTATCCAGTCAAATAACCAACCGACGCCGGGTCACCTCGTGCTGTTACGGGAGACAACCTTTGTAGTGTAAGATTAGGCCACGGTCAGTCGGTCAGCAATACTCTTTGGTTAAACATGTGAAGATCACGGCCGTCACGCTTATTGTAGTGACAGACAACTGTTTGCTGGTTAGTTAATCCGCATTGAACCTTCAGTTGGTTCAGTGCCAGACTTGGAGCGGCTGTCACTGTGCATGTCTCCAAGTGTTACAGATGTACTTGATTAATGCTGTACAGTTAATGTCAGCTCATGTTAGAGCTCTGTCACCTCTAATTGGAAGACCATTATGTACTCTAGCTTTCCATAATAGTACATAAGCATTAGGCCACGGTCAATCGGTCAATACTCATTGCTTACACGTGTGAACAACTCATTTTCTGGACTGTAAGGTTATGTACAAGTGCATTGCTATGTTTTATCACTTTCAAGCGCGGCAAATCCTTTATTATTACCGCTGAGTTGGCATGGGTCGTACCAAGGAACTTGAGCCAATGTGTGCATGTACTGTGTCTGGTCAGTGACTAATAGAGAGCTTTACCATTCTTAGTAAATTCAGAAAAAAACCCCAGCTAACTGTGTTTCGTTCCGCTTCGCTCGAGCTGTGTCGATGTAAATGGCCTGTTTTTTTTCTGGTATATCTACCAAGTATATTATAATTACAACAATAGTTGTGATAGTACTACATGTGTTCTCATTACAACCTATAAGTAATTTGTTCCGCCCGCAAGACCCTAACGACATGACTGAGCGAAAAGAAATCAGATTTGTCAGTGTTTCTGAAAGGTCTCAAGTCTTCTAGTCAAGGTCAAGGCAGGTAAGAATACGTCGCGGTCAGTGCCTTGATTAGTCTTTGTCCCACTCTGTGCTGAAAGTCGCAGATAGGTCATGAGGAATTGTTTGGACCACACCACACCAATAGGCCCTTATCCCGCAACTCGTTTAAACCCCAAGTCACGATCACACGTAGCCATCACAGGTTGGTCCACTAAAGACCAGCACAGCATGATCAGCTAATCACGCGCTACAGTAGGTGTGACACAGGGTGTAAGCGATAAAATATCAGACGAGAATCTTGAGAAGTTCCGGCCAGCGCAGTGTTCGTTGGAAGAACCAGCACACTGGAGAAAGAAAATACAGGTACATGCATTGTGTGTGTGTCTGGCCAAACGTTGCAGGCTTCTAGATTTTCTTTTGATGGTTGGAAAGTACAGTTTTCTAGATCGTGATCTTTGATTTTTTTTTTTGCACAACGAATGATTTATAGAACAAGAAAATGGGAGGGGAGTGGGCGAATGAGAATTTTCTTGTACCGACGTTCAACTCAAGTTGATTTCAGAAACTAAGATGCACTCTTGTTGAAATGGTGTTGAACATAGTTTCACCATGAAACATGTCATCAGCCGTGTCATCCGTTGTTCAGGCGTTACGCTTTGTCAGAACCAACCAATCGTCAGTCGCTGAAGCTTCTTGGTCTAAGGTTTAAAGTTTTGAGTTTGAAGCCGTGCTGTCAATCCGTGGTTTGTTGTTAGGATCAGACGTGTTTGTGGACGCGTTCCCCGTGGCCTTGGCCAGGCGTGCAGTTTGAACAAGCGGACTATGCAAACTGATGCTGTCCTATGGCGTCACAAAAACTCCCCACCGCCTTACTGAACGCTGGAAGGGGATTGTGTCTGTTGCACTTTGTTCTGTCACAGAACGGTAGGACGAGGGAAAATCTTCGTTCATGCACGGATCTGTGGGATTAACTTTGCCTTCACCAGACCTCAACCCTGACGTGGGTTGGTACAGAAAGGGGTTAAGCGCTCTGTCACGTCTTGCCTGTAAGTAGAGGCTAATTACGTGTAGGCGCGGCGTGGCAGTAGTGGAAGTGAACATCATCTTCGTGCTTTCATTCCCCCCTGGGTGTCGCCTGTAAGTGGCTATACTCCCGAAAACGTGTTTAGGTACGGCTCATTTTTAACCCGTCTTTTTTGTTTTGAAGAATCACCAGATCATTGTAATTTGCTTTTAATGCGCAACCTGACTGTGATGACATCACTTGATAAATCATGGTTGTCGTATTTTATTTTTATTTTTTATGCGCACTCTCTCTTTCTTTGTCCCGCAGACTTAGTCCGTGATGCACAACCTCGCAATTATGGTGACAAGTAACAGGGTTTAAAAAAAATCTGTTTCAGGGATTATCTACACTGACCAGTCAGTTCTGAGCGGGAAAAAAATGGAGGGAGAGTATGAAGAGCGCCACCTGTCGGTTGGAATCCTGATTCAGGCCTGCTCGTTAGGAATGGTCGGACTAGTGATGTCCCTTGCATTTTTCGTCTTCAACATCAGATTTCGAAATAACAGGTAAGCTCGACTTTCAGATATGTCAAACACGAGCTTTCTGTACGTTGGCTGTTAGAAGGTGTTATTAATAACAACTCTTGGACTATTCTGCTATCACTCCTCTTGACACCTGTATCCCACACACCTGATCGCTACGTGCAGAAGAAACTAACTTAAATTAAGTGCAGCGAAGTATCGACCACATGGTAACGGATTGAAAAGTCGATCAGATGGAAAGCACTAATGACTATGTACATATTGCAGGATGATCAAGATGACCAGCCCCAATCTGAATCTGATCCTGGCTGGCGGAGGAATACTTCTCAGCACCTGTTGCGCCTTGTACGGGCTGGACTACTTTCTTACGAACTCAACATCGGCTGGGACTACCGTTTGTCAGGTATGACCGACTTACTTACTTAGGCCCCTGGCTCCAAGTGGAGCATAGGCCATCGACGACCCTTCGCCATCGCACTCTGTTCTGGGCTACTCTTGCCACTCCAGTTCAGTTGGTCCCCTCTGCTCTGCCTCAGTAGGTATGACCGAGATCTTTGGTAAAAGGGTTCAAAGCCCAGTAACAGGGCCCCGGTCCAATTCAGTGTCCACTTACGTATACATGTGTAGCGCAGAAGTACTCCAGATAACAGCTTGTTCTGGTGGCGCTTAGCGAAAAATTGCGCAGGCTCCCCTTCCGAGGACTAGATAATAGTATAAAACGTAGTGCCAGTAGTAGAGGATATACATGGAGTTCTTGACACAACCATAAGATGTTCATCACTTCTTGTCTCTACCAAATTTTGACTAGCATATTGTGTGTGTGATTGTGTTCAGATCCGGGCAGGTCTACTGGCGTGTGGGTTCAGCTTGCTGTACGGTCCTATGCTGGCCAAAGCGTGGAGAGTCTACAGGTTGTTCAGGGAGGCGGGAACACGCCGTGTGGTGAGGCTCTCAACAGATATTCATCACTACAGTGGAGTTTTCAAGAGATGAAAATGCTTTAACCAATCAAATTATTTGTACGTGCTAACCTGCTCTGCAGCTCGTAAAGAAGAATGAAAGCAACGCCACATCACTTCACAAATCACATTCCTAAACAACAACAACAATTAAAAACCCAAATTAAGGGAAAAAACCCTTCAACCTGCAAAATGAGTATTGTTTTAAAGACACGCAAAGACACATGTTCTGTTGGAGGGCGTTTCCCAATGGGACGCTCTGCATATACGCGAGCGCTTATGGGTTGATAATGTGACGGTGAACTGGCTCTACGTACACATGCATACATGTACTATGTTTTAACCATCCGCAGATTATCCGAGACAGCCAGCTGCTGTTGCCTACCGGCGTGCTGCTGTTGGCTGACATTGTGCTGATGGTCATCTGGCAGTCTACTGACCCACTCACCTTCCGGCCACAGCTCATCTTCCCTCAGGTAGGGACGTTCAGCACTCATTCATTCTTTCATCTGTTCACACAACCCCTCCATTGTTAACTGAAACGTTTTGTCGCGTAGATGGTCGGTATCGAACATGGCAAAGCGCGGGGAAAGGAGGTACCTGGGCCACAAAGCTGTAAACAGTTCTGTTACTATGGCGCATATATATATACCGTGCACGACCCAGGCTTTGTTCTTGTGATATCGTGTTTTGTTTTAATAGTCTTTGCTAGTGACGGACTACAAATCCGGCTATGTCATTGGGGGAGGAATTGCGCGCGAGGCTTCAAAATGTTGGGAGATTTTGACACAATGACTTCTTTATTCTTAGTCTTTGTGCGGACACTTTCCTGACACCCCAGCACCCACAGAATGTTTCCAGCCAAATTTATATTCAGATTTTGTGAGAAAAACAGTTTCATCCAACTGGCTTGGACGTGGTCTGCAGACCTCTCCATCTGATGCATTGCTATTTTTCTTCAGATTACACCTGACAGTGACGTGAACACTGACACATCCGCCCTCCAGCCTGTGCGCATCATGGCATGTACTGGCGAGAGTGCTCCCTCCTGGCTGGCTGGCTTCCTTGTCCTCAAGATGGCGTTACTGTCATACGGGCTCTTCCTGTCGTGGCAGACGCGCGCGGTCGCACTGCCCTCCATGAACGACTCGAAATGTATTGTGGTCAGCACCATGACAACCGTCATCATGGCAACGTTTGCCGTGTCCATTTCCTACTTGCTGCACGACAAACCAGATGCTGTCTACGCATGCGTGGTGCTGTCAGTATGGATCTGTGCGACCGTGGGAACCTGCATGGCTTTCGTGCCTAAGGTAAGGACAGCAGACTGACTTCCTTACATGAGTTGACCACAGCTGTCAGAAAATTCCACTTTGTAGAGATACCCACTCAAGTAACCACAGTCTTTGTTTGTAGAGCTTTAAACATGCATGATATACAAGGAGATAAATTGAGTCTGGCTTGCAAAAATTCATATGTTTACATACTATACCGTGTGTGTGTAGATGGCGTTGTGGTGGCGGAACCCTGAAGGGAAGGGCATCAGGCTGAGCGTGTCGAGCAGCACGTGCAGCGCCTACAGTATGGCCGCCCTGCACAATGTAGACCAGATTGAGGAGGAACTCGTGCAGACGGCCGCCGAGAACGAAGCTCTCCGGAAATCACTTGAAGAGGTAAGGCGCGCAAATTGTCGACTCGTGTTTGTAAGTTATGTAATGTTTCGAAAAGGAACGGTAATGACTGCGAAGTGGTTACAAGTTAAGCAAATAAAAGCGATATAAAAGGGACAGAAACCACTTAACTTTCACAAAGGACGGCACAGGTCAACGTTTCGGCTTTCGCCTTCCTCAGGACAAAAACAAGTGGGACATAACTTCAACAAACAAACAAAAGGTAACTCTGCGGACGTACTGACATACACGGCGCGGGGAAAAAAAAAAAAAAAAAAAACGCTGGGCGAGAAAAGGACCAGAAAACAATAGTAAAAATATCACAACACCCATCCTTTGGTGACAGAAGACATGGACTGTGTGTGAAAAAAAAGTGGGGCAGAAAAGAACAGAAAAGAATAGTAAAAAAATAGCAGACATCACAACACTACTGGACGTAGCCTGGCAACACGCTTTGCTGAACAAATCGCAGACACCAGACACAACAGAATGAAACCCGTTGCCGTGCGTTTCAACTCTGCAGGCCACTCCATCTTAAATACGACAGTAACTGCCAAACTGGCCTGTGGCTTATGCACGGCGACGCCACAGACAGACGTGATATGGAGTCGCATATCATTCAGCGCCTGGGAAGCCAGGCCCCGGGTGGTTTGAACGAAAAGCCGTAACATAACCCTCTGAACTTTTTTCATACACTGTCCATGGTCTTGCGTCACCAAAGGATGGGTGTTGTGATGTCTGCTATATTTTGCTATTCTTTTCTGCCCCACTTTTTTTTCACACACAGTCCATGTCTTCTGTCACCAAAGGATGGATGTTGTGGTATTTTTACTATTGTTTTCTGGTCCTTTTCTCGCCCACCGTTTTTTAATTTTTTTTCCCGCGCTGTGTATGTCAGTACGTCCGCAGAGTTACCTTTTGTTTGTTTGTTGAAGTTATGTCCCATTTGTTTGTGTCCTGAGGAAGGCGAAGGCCGAAACGTTGACCTGTGCCGTCCTTCGTGAAAGTTAAGTGGTTTCTGTCCCTTTTATGTCGCTTTTATTTGCTTTATGTAATGTTTCGTTCAGACTCTGTACGTCTGTCCATGTCGCACTAATTCCTCGTTATTCTTTCACTTTTTTTTTCCTGAGCTCGTTAGCCACAGTATGTAATCACCTGTGATGAGGTTTGGCATATTATGGCCAAAACGCTTCACGTTGAAAATGGGTGATAGTGTTCAGTATCTACTCGGTTTTTCTGAGTTACTTGGAACTGCACGGGTGACGGATGGAAACGATTTTAATCAGTTCAGTGTGTGTTACATTACTGAACAACGAAAACACAACAACAACAACACGTCTGTGTGTTATATTGTAAAATTTTGACCATCACCGATGTATATGTAAATTCGTCTTGATTTATGAACGCCTTTGCTGTGTTTCCAGAGAGACGCCAGTATCCGCCAACTTCAGGTGCACCTGACCAGCGCGCAGACCAAACTGTCACAACTCGGCCTGAACCTGGACCAGAAGCAGGACAGCGGGCTGGACGCTGATCTCTCGTCTACTGACACTGATGGCGGCTCAGTCAACAAACAACCCCCGTCTCTCACTGCTGTGTCCTTTGGGCTCGGCGACACCCCGCTGTGCAGGTTGCTGAGAGAGAAGTCCTCACTGAACATATACAGTGAGGTACGGAATGGATGTCACAGTGACTCTACGTCTTCCGAACAGTCCCCACACAACAGTCGCTCCAGTCTGCAGTTCAACGATGGCGGCAGACCCCCGAGGGACGTTCCAGTGCGCACCATCTGTAGCCCAACTGGCCAGTCACAGCACTTCGATAATTACCCTGAGCAGAGTAAAACCATTGACGAAGAGTTTCGGTACTATGACAGTCTTCCAGCTGATGAGGTGGTGCGGAGAGGCAGCGGTTACTCGGAGAAAGTACATTCACTAACAGACAGTGGGAACAGTACAGGTCGCCGTGGTAGTAACCTCACAGAGAAAAGCGTCTACTCTACAGACAGCCGACGGAGCAGTAGAGAAATAACCAGAAAAGGCCGCCGAGACAGCAGGCAGACAGTCAGCTCAGACATCATGAAAGTTCGACGAGAGATCACCAAGAGAGAAGCCAAAGTGGGCTTCGTAAAAGATCGACAAAGCAGAAGTTTTGGAGAGAGTGGCGTCCGAGATGTTTCGTCCCGACGAGTGAGTGACACGGCAATGTTAACACTGGGGCGCAGGAGTGTTTCCCGGTCTGAGACCAACAGTGAGAGAAGCTACAGACGTCGTCGGCAGCACAGACGACGTCACAGCGCCACCAGCATCGCCAGTGTGGATCAGGATCAGCTGTCTACTATTCGTGATTCTATAGCGCAGGACCTGAAGCACGCCCGTTCCTTGAGCAACATGCTAGGCAACACGCTTAATAGAGACCTGGACAGAGTCAGTCGGCGGTACAGACGTCACGTGAGGCGGAGCTCCTCCAGCAGGTCACGTGATGACTTGGCCGAGTCCATTGTAGGGTCATACGGGCTGGAGGACGACTTTGACACCCGCTCCTTCGTCTCCAGTTTTCTGCCGCCATGTGAACCTCCTCCAGCCGCGGACACCGGCCGTGCCACATCACCAGACGCTGTGTCTGTGCTGGCCAATGACTGCCTCTACCCAGACAGACGACAGACACGTGACCGCATCATGCAAATGAAGTTGTCGCCTGTGACGTCACGCCATAAAGTAGCACCACCACAGGACAGGTTCGATAACTCTCAGCGAGTGTACACCATTCAGACGGCGCGTAACCCAGAGTATCTGAGTTCTGGGTACGCACAAACACGTGTGTTGCACACGTTCGACACCGTCATTTAGCTTGCAGGATACAGATTGATTCCTCTGAAATGTGACTGCTTAACTGTAAACGGTGCAGTTCTACAGTGTGTCTCCACCGTAAAAAGCGGTTTTCAGTTCACCTTAAACAGAACGACGATTTTGATAGACTTGTCCTGGGTGAACACTGTGCATCACAAACACAGAGTTTGGACAACTACATTGTTTTAGCAAGCACTGATCATGTTGTGAACAACCAGCTGATAACATATATTGCATTTTGCCTTATGAAGTATGCGTGGGTGCAAGTGGGTGCGGGGAGCCGGGGTGGTCGAATGGTAGAGCGTTGGACTTCTAATGCTCGGGTCGTGAGTTCGATCCCGGTTGGGGCCAAATATTTGTGCTGGCTTTTTCATCGTTGCCCCGTCTTTGATATCACCCTGTGTGGTGGAAAAGGACGTTAAACCCCCAAACACCCACCCCCACCCCCCGCAAGTGGGTGCAAGCGCGTGCACGCGTGTGCCGTGTGTGTGTGTGTGTGTGTGTGTGTGTGTGTGTGTGTGTGTGATAGAGAGAGAGAGAGAGAGAGAGAGAGAGTCTTTGTGCTTGGAAAATTCTTTTGTGCACGTCGGCGTCTAATAGAATAATGTGTGTTTTTTTTTTATTATTGCATACACATAGATATGTCAACATACCGTAAGGTCACAATTAACATACCGTCGCCGATTCACAGCTGAATTTGTTGATGAAACTGTTTTTGTATTGGATAAATCACTGTATAAGTCGGAGTAAACTGGACATAAAACAATAAGTGCACGATGAAACTGCCTTAAGGAACTGTCTGAATTGTGTGTGTGTGTTCCAAAGCATTGTTTTGCGGCTTGGAATACACATGTCTGTGTAAATGGGTTCGAAATAAAGTTCTCGTAACGTGTTAGTTTTGTGTTGCATTTTTTTCTCTGTTTTTGTCATGCGAATGGTGTGTATTACATGAAATCAGTAAGTGACGCGAGTACTGACTAGTATAAAGTGGACTTCGTGAGCTGCTGATGAAGCAAACATTTACTACGTCCTCAGCTGAAGCAGACGATGACCGTAGTCTAGGTACTTCGAAAGTCTTCTGGAAAAATGACCCAAGTGTTTATCAAATCCTTTTCGCTTGGTCCCTTTTTCTAGATGACGGAGAACTTGTAGGACGGTAGTCGACCATCTCCCACCGGAAACCTACACTCGAGTCACTGTGTAAGCCAGCAAGACACAGACACAACACTCATCATCATTCTGTAGTGATACTCAGCCTGATCTCCGGGCCGTGCATGGATAATGGCGGCGATATGTGCTCTACTGTTGCTTGCAACGATTGTGAAAGCTGCAGGTCGGTATGTCGTAAAGGTTTGACAGTGAATGTGTGTTTGAGATTAAACGCCCTTTTCCACCACACATAGGTGACATCAAAGACGAGAGTAAAAGGCCAGCACAAATATTTGGCCCCAGCCAGGATTCGAACTCAAAACCCGAGCATTGTAAGTCACAAGGCTTTACCGCTCGGCACCTCCATAACGGTTTGTGCTCATAGACTCAACCGCAAGTCGGTTTCGTCTCTACATACATAGCTTCAACAAATCATTTCAAGTGTTGTAAATAAAAGCAAATCTAAAGAAACCCTCAGGAAAGTTTGTACATGGCATATGTGTATGCCTGTGTAGGTTTTTTTTTTTTTTAAAGTGCACAACTCGACTGTAAAATAGTCCACCCAGTTGTACACCTACAGGGCAAAAGTGTCACCGTTTAACATTTCCACCTTTTCGGTTAACGAGTCTTGTAATAAGTCAGTGTTAAACGTTTCATGCGTCACTATTACGGCTGATTAACTTGGTTTTTTACGAGCTAACGCGCTCGTGGAGTTAGGAGGATTAATCGGTAACACCCTATACTGAAAGATTCAAATAACTGTAACATGCAGCAGACGTACAAGTAGGCATAAGCATTAGTGAGTGTTAGGAGAAAGGAGATTAGTGTAGGCCTACTCTTGCCATTGTTAAAGCAAAATGACTTAACCGAGATATGTCAAGTTTACTAATGATCACCTAACATGTCGCCCCAAGATAGGATAACGTAGGACTGGCTGTGTTTTACAGAGGCTTTTTCCCCCTCAAAACCTGCAAAAAGCATTATTTAGTTTTTGAAAATTTTATTTGAATTAAAAAAATGACATTTAATAATCTTGGTGCAGGTTTAATACTTACACGGTGACATGCATTGTTATTTCTTTAACAAAAAATCTCGTGACAATTCAGCTACTACTACTACTACTACTACTACTACTACTACTACTACTACTACTACTACTACTACTACTACTACTACTACTACTACTACTACTACTACTACTACTACTACTACTACTACTACTACTACTGCTACTACTGCTACTACTACTACTACTACTACTACTACTGCTACTACTGCTACTACTGCTACTACTACTACTACTACTACTACTACTACTACTACTGCTACTACTACTGCTACTACTACTACTACTACTACTACTACTACTACTACTACTACTACTGCTACTACTGCTACTACTACTACTACTACTACTACTACTACTACTACTACTACTACTACTACTACTACTACTACTACTGCTACTGCTACTACTACTACTACTACTACTACTACTACTACTACTACTACTACTACTACTACTACTACTGCTACTACTGCTACTACTACTACTACTACTACTACTACTACTACTACTACTACTACTGCTACTACTGCTACTACTACTACTACTACTACTGCTACTACTGCTACTACTACTACTACTACTACTACTACTACTACTACTACTACTACTACTACTACTACTACTACTACCACCAGATACTTTAAATGACTCAGTGACTGATAAATCATCGCTTTTCTGAAATTTTGATCGGTCGGAAAACGTCACCATTTCGTAATGACTAATTCAAATTCAAATTCAAAAATACTTTATTGTCTGTTATAAAATACATTTTAAAACAGAAAATTGTCTTTAGACATACAATCGCTCCGCTCCTTATTCTAAGATCATAATGTAAAATAAATCACACACACACACACACACACACACACACACACACACACACACACACACACACACACACACACACACACACACACACACACACACACACACACACTGATATAATACAAAATAAAAGAGAGACTAAAAAACGAGATAAACGAGACTACACCTGTATGCCCTTGGGAATAAACAATAAATCCTCACATTACATACGCAGCTATTGATATTGATAGCGGTAATGAATAGCGTTACGCGGCGCGGTACCGTTATAGGCGCTGAGGTAACAGACCTAGTAGGCTTAAACTTGTCATACCCCAATATAGGGAAGTAGCCGACTACGCTGTTAAACGGCTTAGAGTCAAAGTGACAGGTAGAGAATTTAGACGCCACGTTTTAGAGGAGTTGTGAGCTTGGGTTAGCGGCGAGTCGGAATGTGTTTCACAGTGTCAGCAAGACTCTTACAAAACGTAACACTCCACACAGCACTGTGAAGCCCTAACCTTCCAAAACATTAAACAACATTGAGCATTAATTTAATCAGAGAATGTCTTACACAGTATATGAGACCCCACCCCGGAACACCCCCCCCCCCAAAAAAAAAAAAAAAGAAGAAAAAAAAAGAAAAAAAAGAAAAAGAAAAAAAGAAAAAAAATCAAAAACAAAAACAAAAAACAAAAACACACACAGAATAAAAGGAAAAAGTTGTCCCACACTTTTCATATTTAGTGGTCTTTAATTCTACGCAAATACTTGAAATTGTAGTAAAATCAGATCACCCTTTCACCTCACAGACACTAAGAGTATTCTCGTGGATCAGGATATTATGCCGCTCTTGCTTGTATTGTCGACTGACTTCTCTCATGCGCTAATGCGACTCCAACAACACTACTGTTCCTCACAACATGTCGCATTGTTTCTTAAGCCAACAACTGCAATAGGTAGCTTGCATAATGAAACCCACTCACACAACACGCGGTACGAAATGGTATTTTTTAAGTGGATGTCTACTTTTGTCACGTCTAGTTGGAGTTGTCATACCGCCCATCCGTCACCATGACGCTGTAGCCATGGTGATGTCAACTAGGGACGAGACAAGGTTGAGGCTGTTGCTAGGGAGACCAGACACCATCTTTAGACGCCTGTCTTCCTCATCCACGGGCAGCACGGTGCGTATCATGATTAGCGGTACAGTCTTACACTCTCACCATGACACCTGGCGGAACGTGTTTGGAACAGGACAGACATAACCCAGAGTAGATGTATTCATACTATTCTCCCATTTGGAATCTGTGTTTAATGCAGTGTATACCGGCAAATCGATCAGCTGCCAAAGATCAGATACACAAATATATTCTTCACCCCCCCCCCCCCCACCCCCTTCAGCCCCCCTCCCTCTCCCCAAGGACTTTCATGATCAGCAATAGGAATTGTTTAAATCCCCAATTCGAATGTACACAGACGCAGTCACAGTTAATTTTTGTGAAAATTATTCTGTACTGCCAAAATAGTGGATTACTGTTACTATCCGAAACAACAAAAAAACCCTAAGACAAACAAAGGAGAACACTGATGTGATGTAAATGAATTTCAGGCTCAGCCCGCGAGTCTCATTCTGCCTGCTCCCAGTCCAAACAATGTAAATGTTAACAATCAGCACAACTTGTTCCCAGAACCGGGATCTGGCGACAGGACATCTGACGTCACACAAGTGGTCGGCCATTGACGCAGATTACCGGCAGGGCCTCTATTACGTCGTCGACCAAGAAGCGCGTTGCATCACGGTATACTCCTCAACTCACCTGTCTCTTCACTCGTCCATCCAATCATAGCGCAGACCGATTAAATTATTCCTTACCAGCTCCAATCCAGAAAACTGTCTCCGTCTCCGTCTCCGTCTCCGACTGTCTGACTGTCTGTCTGTCTGACTGTCTGTCTGTCCACGTCTCGGATCTCAACACAGTGGCACGTCTGTCTTTGTGATGCATCCTTCATTCTTTGCTAAACCGACATCCTTAATGTTCGCGTTTTTGAACACTTCGGTGTCGTAGGCAATGAGTCAAGGATAAACCTGTGACAAAGAAGATTTTCTTTCTTTCAGGCAATACCGCCTAATGCAACCCGTGATCACATTTACTGTGGTACATCAAACAAGGTGACAGGTATTACTTACTCATTAGAAGTCAGTGCATTTCACCATGCTGAGGCGAGAAACAAACGTAACAAACGGAGCTGTCAGGAACAGCCACGAACTGAGTATCTATCGAAAATTGAATACATACTTATAAACGTGTACTGCTTAACATTGCAGCAAATTTAGGAACGACGCATAGTCATGTTCCAGAGATCCAACTAAAGAAGCTATAGAAATGAACTTTGATGATAAACTAACCCAGATGACAGAAAAAAAAAATAGACAGATGACACACCCAAAGCAGACTGCTGAAACTGACGGACATTATTTTCATACCTTTGTCTTTTCAGCGATATCAGTAGACTGGCTGAACGATGCTGTGTACTGGACGGACGCTGCCTTCGACTCCATCTTCAGGTTCAAGGACACCGGAAGATGTCGGGGAGATGGGTGCATGCGCACTGTAGTAGGAACCAGGCTGGACACACCTACTGGCATTGCCGTATTTCCCCGTAGACAGTGAGTATTTTGAATTTCTCCAATGGCATTTCTTGATTCATACGTTAGTACTAATTTAGTGAGGTTACTATTGTAATGTTTAGTACATGTACGTATATTTTCAGTATACATACAATAGGAACGAAGCATTCCGAGAAGGAATTTGTGATTTTTCCCCAGGTATCTGTTCTGGACTGACCTGGTCGATGGTTTGGGGAAGCTGGAGCGGTCGGATCTAGGCGGTCAAAATCGGATCTTACTGGTTGATGGCCTCAGTAGTCCAAGAGCTCTGACACTAGACTACCGGACGAATCGGTTTGTATACACAGTGTTCTTGATCTGTTGAAAATGTCTTTCTTTCATCGACTCATCATGCCTGCTTCAGGAGGGGCCACTACTACTGCGCCCAAACGTCATGTTGCCATCAATCCCATAATTATGATTTCTGCTGTCTGCTCGAACTTTGGGTTTACCGTGGACTGCAAACTGATATTGTGCACCGCCGCTTTTGGCTCACATCTTAGCGACGATGCCCCGACCGAGAGAGAGAGAGAGAGAGAGAGAGAGAGAGAGAGAGAGAGAGAGGGGGGGGGGGCAACAAAACAAAACAAAATAACACAAAACAAAACATCTTCATAATCCCATGCTTTTGTTGATCTGTGAGATGGGAGCATGTTCTTGTTTATATTCAACCGTACCGAACGTATACACGCGATCTCATATTAAATGGGCAGAGTGTACTGGCTGGCCCAGAGCGGTGACGTCTCAGTGGTTGAGGCTTGCGATCTGAATGGTGAAAACCGCTATAGCGCAGCGGTATTTGCGGGGAGGCGGATGCGTGACTTGTCTGTGTTCCACAACCTGCTGCTACTAGTGGACGCTGCTCGTCACCAGCTCGTTCTGCACGACATTTCAACCAATCACAGCCAGCGACTACTGGTGCCTGGAACACCTCACGGCGCATGTGTGACTGCAGCAGGCGTGCAGCCAATGAGACCACAAGGTATATGGTATACAGAAGATTTACTATCTTTACGTTTAGCAGCCTATGATGATAGTGATGGGTTCCATGAAGGTGATCTTCAGGCAGGCTTTACAAGTCAGCTCAGTGTATGTGTCTAAGTGTGCTGTGTTAAAAACTACCAAACAGTTCAGAACGATGTGTGACACACTACCTATCTATTTAGCCCTGAGTAGACTGGTTGACGCAGACAAGGATCCCCTGGACGAGGGGTTCCTGGTGCTGGTGTCTGAAGACTCGGGCATCTCCATCCTGGACAAAACCCTCGTCACTTCCCGTACTGCGCCATCTGCCAGGACGGTTGTCTCCCGTGCCAGCATCACCGCCGTTGCTGCTGACGTCCACAACAACACGCTCTACTTTTTTGATCGGGTGCTCGGGGTCAGCAACAGTTTCAGATCTCTCTCTCTCTCTCTCTCTCTCTCTCTCTCTCTTGTCTTTAAAATGAAAACTGGGATGGGAAGGGGGGGGGGGGCGAGGATCGTTTCCCGTTTTCCCCACGAGATCTTTCTGATACTGACTTTTTGTAAATACGATTTTGGATACATTGGAAAGGAAAGAAACATTTTGTGAAGACAGTTAAGTATGAGCAGTAGTTGGTCGTTATAAACTGGTCTCTAGCTTTTGTGTGAAGAACAGAACCATGACCATTGCGAGTGCAAATTCACGGCACATCGAAGGTTACCGATCTCCGCCTGCGAATGGTGTTTTCATCCGACTGATCTCTCTCTGTGTGTGTGTGTGTGTGTGTGTGTGTGTGTGTGTGTGTGTGTGTGTGTGTGTGTGTGTGTGTGTGTGAACCATGTGAACTTTGTCACCAGGCCATACAGCGCATCAGCCTGGACTTTCTGAGACCCGGATCTCGATCGGCAGACAGACGGCCGCCTGAAGTTGTTACGCGGGTTCCGGGCATCGTGGAAGGTACAGTGAGTTTTGGAGTGTTAACGTCCTTTTCCACCACGTATGGACAGGCAGGTAGAATCAGTGTCAGAAGGTTTAACCAAGCAGCCTTCCAAGTGCATGTAATCAAAATCGATGCTTGGCAAATTACGCACGAAAAATGATCATTGAAGACCTGTATCAGGTTACTAGAAAACTTCTGGACTTTTCCTTCAAGCATTCGCGCTACGAACAGTACTCAATGTCCCTGTAATGACGGCTGTGCTCAGGCCTGGCTGTTGATTGGCTAGCCGGTATCATCTACTGGACTGATCGCCGCTACCGCCGCCTGGTGGCCGCCACTACGGACGGACGGCACGTGCGCTCGCTGGTCTATGATTACGTGTCTGAACCACGTGACGTTGTCGTCCATCCTGTGAGAAGGTAGGTGTCACTTAGTTGCTATTGTACACACAGTTCTTTCTGACGACCAACGCTCTACCACATTCGCTGTCGTGGCTCCCCTCTATGGAGCATCTTCATTTCTATATTTTGTTTAAAAATTGCCTATAAACGACAAAATCTTAACCTGCGCTGGTACACGATTATAAATGACATATATATTGCCTATCGCGCACTTTTGTTTATCCAAACTGGTTTTGGAGCTTCAGAAAAACTGTAATGTCCCACATAGGGAACTTGACTTTGACACGCCAGCATACGATAGTAATATCAGCTGAAAACAATGTAAACATAACGACCTTGACCTTAACAAAACGCAATTGCTGAATGTAAGCAACACAATCAGAGATAAACAGCAAAGGCCAACAAACTACTATATGGAAGCTTGTACATAAACATTGTATGTTATTCCTTGTAGCTTTGGGGATGAAGGATTTCTTTAGGTTTACGAGAGGCATTGTGTACCTCCTGCCTGACGGAATAATGATGAATTCTGAGTTCAAAGGGTGGGTAGTGTCAGAGGCACTTCTGCGTTTGAGGCACTCAAAGTTACTGCTTGTATTAACTCCGTTTTCTGAATCTAGAAAACAAAACGGCTGGTGGCATCTGCACTTCTCTGAGTGTATGTATGTTTGCACAGATTGTTATTCTGGACGGACGTGGATGCCCAAGATCCCCGTATAGAACGAATGCAAGTAACGGGTGCACGAAGAGAAATCATTGTGAGTGGGTCCATGCTGTATGAACGACCTCTCGCTCTCACCATTGACTTCAAACGCGACATGTGAGTACTTGACTGTCGCCACATCTGCTAGATGTCGAGTGGAAAACACCTCTTTTGTAGCTGTCGTGTAGCGCGCGCGCGCGCGTGTGTGTGTGTGTGTGTGTGTGTGTGTATGTGTGTGTGTGTGTGTGTGTGTGTGTGTGTGAATCATGGGGCTATGATTTTAGCTCAATACTCTATGTATGAATATGAAGTCTTCAACGAATCAGTGGAGGAAGAGTAATTGTAGACGACCAGGACCGTAACGATATATCAACAGAAGTATAAGATGATCAAAATCAATGCATAATTATTATCGGCATGAGCCGAGACAGTACTGACCAGGGCATCGTTACCCGCTTTTGAAACAATCGCGGAAGTTGCTTGAAGAGCTCGTATATTTCTGGCGATATGGTGTGTATTGGATGTTGGTATGTATGTAGGTGCCAGTGCTTGTATGTATGTCTGACAGCAAGTCTGACTATATGTACGTATGTATGTATGTATGCACGCTTTTATTCGTATTTATTTGGTTGATTATTTATCTAGTATTCACGTATTTATCACCTTTTGTATACGTTTGTAAAGCGCCTAGAGCCCCGGCTTTGGAGGTTAGGAACCATAAAAATCCTCATTATTATTATTATTATAGTACGTGTACCATGCAGCCTGCGACGTATGTTACTCCCCCTCCCCCCACATCCCCCCCCCCAAAAAAAAAAAGTGCGACACTCGGACAGTGACCATTTGAGGATTACTGACAGACTTGTTGTCACGTGCACAGGTTGTACTGGAGTGACGGACCGCGCATGTGCCGCAGTGATTTGTGGGGAAGACGAGACGAACCGTGCCTCCCTCCCACCGATCCCCGTCCTGCCATCCGTTCTCTGGACATCGTGCACGTGAGACAGTGTTCATGCATTCTGTCACTTACCTAGCAGTTACTTCGGCCATGAATGGTAGCGAACAGCAGGAAACGCGTGGGTGTCGTGGAATGTTGGTGTAAGTCGATGTCTGAAATAGCTCAGGAGAAGTGTAAAGTGTGTGTCACCAAGAGCTAATCTCTGAGTCGCGACAAAGGCCTGAAAGTTCCCAGTTCAACCCTAATATCGGGATCAGTAGGTGCACGTGAAAGGCGTCATGTGGTACACTGATCCTATTCCAAACTTACCGTATGTGTCTGCACTGGAAGAAAATGCGACAACACGTTTAAATCAGATAGTGTTCAGGGACACCTCACCTTACCATGTGTTCAGGACTTTGTGGTGTGGACGAACTTCAACTCTGGTGTGAAGACGTGTGACAAGGAGGAAGATTTCCAGTCACTCTACACTTCCAACCACGTGACACTGAGTGACACCTACTTCAGGGACGTTCTCTACTTCCATGCCTCCAGACAGCCCCAGGCGCCCAGTATGTACCTATACTCGATATCAACAGCAGCAGGATTTCACAATGATTTTCTCACATAACATTATACACACGCACTACTAATACTAGGGTGCAGCCCTCTGCAGCGAGGGTGTGGAGTGAAAAGTAAAGCAAAACCAAACCAAACCAAACCAAACCACAATCAAACTAAACGAAACGAAACGAAACGAAACGAAACCAAACGAAACGAAACCAAACCAAACCAAACCAAACCAAACCAAACTAAATGGAAGTATATCATCGAAATGGTATAATTGTAACGAGTTTATCACCATTAGTCTAATGGACAGTCTGCAGAAATACAATAAAGCAGAACCAGAGAACTTGTCATGTTACAGATGCCTGCGCGCACAACAACGGAGGATGTGTACATTTCTGTCTGCCTGTTGGAGAATATGGGCGATGTGAATGTGCCACGGGATACTGGACTCGTAGGGATGGATCTTGTGTGTCGGGTAGGATGCATTCACCTAGTTCCTTCTTGTTGAGATATCTTCTCCCCTCTCACACCCCTATTTCTTTTCCACCTAGTTTACTATTTGATATCTATCTGACTGTGTGTTTGCAGGTTTTGTTGACGACAAGTTTCTGCTGGTGACCGACCCAAAGCTGGGTGGCATATTCCAACAGTTCCTGCTGCTGCCAGACTACTACGTCATCCCCGTGAAGCACGTGATCCGGCCCAGTGACGTCACCTTTGACAGCACGAGCCACATGGTACAATGTAGCTGTATCGACGATTAGGTTTTGTTAGGTTTCAGATTATGATAACTTGTTTGAACTCCCGCGATACTGTAGGGCAGACATAAAACTCCAGAAATAATATATGTATTTTTTGTCATCTTCAACATATCAACATTGTCTGTTTTTCCCCAGCTGTACTGGTCAGACACTGGAACGGGGTCCATATCCCGGGCATACCTGAATGGCAGTCGCCAGGAACTTGTCTTTGCACACCGCGATATCGGTAATACTGTGTCCCTCCATGCAGTACTATACACGCGAATGCTAGAATCAGTTGCACTGATACTTTGCCAAAGAAAACATCCTTCTAAGATGCGTTTGTTTTATCTGGAGAGTGGCACGACTGAGAGATTCTGACTGAAATTATTATTGTATAGGGGACGGACGTAGCAAATTCTGTATATGTTGTGTTTAGTCCCTTTTGTGGGTGTGCTGGGACGATTTGCCAGTCAAAGCGTAATTTGATATGGACACGTGCTGGTTGGTTACTAGCGCCTACTGCATATCAAACCACGGCCCAGCTGGCAAATCGTCTCTACCCACCGGCGGGGACAACTATACACTTCAATGCAACACAGGACACTACCACTACTTCTGTACCGTAACAAACCCGTTATGCTACCTTGACTTTTCACGTTTATTTCGACCCAACAGTTGCTGACAGGCTGTTTCTTGACGAACTTGGACAACTGTTGGTTTTTATCGATACGACGGGTCACAAAGTCGGAGTACTTTCCCTTGAGTCTGGCCTCTACAGAGTTATTGTGGACACACCCCGGACGAAATACTTTGACGTCACGATGGATTTGTGGACAAGGTGAATCACATCATAATCATTATCGTTTAGTTTTATTCGTGTCTCCTTGTTTTACGAATCTAACCCATTTGGGGCAGATTTTTGTTTTAACAGAGTTACCATGGTAACTGTCAGCATGGTCAGCGTCATAAGATGAACCAACGTGTTGACTGCTTCTGTTTTACTCCGTTTCAAACTGCGATATGCTGCTCAGCAGACATTTAACTGTCCGTCGTAGCACAAACAATGACTGAAAGGAAGACTATAAGTATATAGTATGTAAGCAGCACTAATGAATCTATGTACTATTAATCTGCAGTAAGATCTACCTGTCAGCAGTGCGAGCAGACGAGAGTGTGGCTGATGAGCCTGTCGACTTCACCAACACCGGTACTGGCGTCATCATCAGTTGTGACGTAGGCGGTGACAGTGTCAGTGACGTAATGCGGCTGTCACGCGAGAAACCACGTGGCGTCATTGTAATGGACGGAGGTAGGACTACGTATACAGCAGTGTTTTTGCTGCAGATTACTGCATTGGAGGCGCTGAATATAGTGATTAATATTATGCTTGCCGGTAGTAGTCCATTCATCGTCGTGTTTGGAGGTCTACTGACACACTGCTCCTGTTCCATCTTTGTGCTTATGTCAAGGGGCATTGATCAAGCTTCAATCATAACTGGCGATGTTTGCATAGTTATAAACGAAATGGCACCAGTTTTAAAGAGAGAAACTAAACGGAAATGCCCTTACCCCTCCCCATCCCCTCCCCATCACCCTCCCCGTCCACCCCCTCCCTCCCGGCCTTCGAGCTCGCAATATAGTGTATGTCGATACAGGTTATCACTACTTATACGCTTACGATCCTAAGTTACACAGTAAACCTTTCTGCTACTCAGTTCTTTACTGGGTGGATGCGGGCTTAAAGACGATAAACGCCGTGTCCTTGAGAACGGGCAGCACTACAGTACTCGCCAATCTTACGGGACGGAGCACACCAGATGACGTCACAAAGACTGGGGACCATCTGTATTGGACAGACTCAAACAAGCCGGCTGTTTACAGGTGGGTAAATATTATACATATACCGTCAGATGGTGAAAGGCTCTACGTACTGCTCAAATCATTGAGCTTAGGCTCTTTACATAAATAACGGTAGGCTTGCAGGCTTAGTTTTCACTCATTCAAAAAAAGAAGAACAAGAAAAAAAAAAAAAGAAGAAGAAAAAGAATGAACGGCGATGACCACAAATTTTGGTTTTGGTTGCAGACAACAAGAAAAGGGTGGGAAACAGAGTTTAGCTTAAAGCCTTAACGAACTTTGCTGCAGGTGTATCAGGTATGACCATTCAGGTATCTGTCAACGTTTAAACATAACGTGCTTATCAATGCTCTGTTTGCACATTTCATTTTCAACAACTTCTTGTGCACCAGACTAGACCTTGCGGGCGGTGGTGAGGTGGAGGAGCGAGGGGAACCTGTTCTGTTCCAGACGCGTTGTATCGACTCCTACGACAGCCACACGCAACCAGGTAACACGTCACATACATTTATTGTATTTCCTGTCTTTGCCTTTTCCCGTCTCCCTACTTAAACCTGTCGAACCAACACAAATACGAGACAAAATCTGGCACAGTAAGGGTTAAAAATCTACCCAAAGAATGAATGACAGGCTTGGTCATGTTTAACGGTTTTCTTGTCTCCACCAAACCTACCGTTACATGGTGAAAGTATTTCTCAGCGCCATGGATTTGAGAAACATTTATGGGCTCTCCACATGACAGCAGAAGTGTTAATTGGGAATACTACAAATTTTGGAATATTTAGAATATTTACATACATCATATAAATGCAAATACTATTTAGGAATAAGCTTATTTCCATACATTGTGTAAATGCGTATTCTACTTAGCAATAGTTGCATTCATCATATACATGTAAATGCTGTTGTGTGGCGCCGTGTGTAAACTCAGGAGAATCCGTTGCAAGAGGAGAATCCCGAAACCCTTGTCCTGCTGACAATACTGGTAGTGTCGGATGTCACTCCGTGACAACTGCCATGCAGAACATCATGACAGAGAAGGGTGAGTATCTAATGATATCCAAGAGAATCGTTTCAACTCTTAAGAAACACTTTCGCTGTGTCAGTTCAATGCTACAGATAAGGCGACCGTTTTTATTCTTAACACTGGAAAGAGCGTGCATGACCTCGATGCTTTGAGGTGGAAGTTTTTCTGGGTAATGCGGGAATAGATGAAAAGATATCTTGGGAAGAAGCGGACAAACTGATTGCTTCTTTACATATCATTGCAGTCATAATAAAGTTCACCTCTTTCTACAAATCAGTTCCATATTACCATGCTTCAATAAAATGCAGACGTCCACCCCCCCCCCCTTTCTCCTGTGCAGGTTTTTGTGTGGTGCCCAGTGTTGACAATGGACGCGTTACGACATTGCGGTCTGGGGCCTTTGTGACGTCAGGTTACGTCATTGACGTTCACTGCAAACCAGGATACGGCCTCAACAACACGATCTGGAACTTTAACTCCACGTGTGACAGTGGAACCTGGTTCCCGGAACCTTCGTGTGTATGGGGTGAGTGTCTCGAGTCTTTTGACCTGGTAGCTAAAACAGGGCGAGTTTTAGGGCTATAGGGCCGGTTAGTGTTAGTGTGAGGGTTACTTCGTGGTGATGGTGCAATCTTTTTGCTGAGTACATGTCCATTGTGCATTTATAGGAGGTGCAAATGACCGAAGTCATGGATATCTGTAGTCACATCGATGCAGGCCTCGGGTGACTGTTAGTGGAGCCATATATGTGACAATATCAAGACGTTTGCAGGATAAACGTGACTTGTTGTCACAAAATGGGGGATACGTTTACGCTTGTCAATTTTGCTAGATATATATTTAAAAAGGAGAGAAAATGCTCTTTCATTCATAAACGGAATGGCACTTGTACTGCAAAAATGCTAGGTACAGCGGTCACTTGACGGTGGTAGGGGGTGATGGTCATACTGACCGGCACTTTCTGCGTTTTGCGTGGAATGCCATCGACTACATGTACTTCGACCATTGCGTGAGAACGAATCGCAAATGCTCACAATAAAAACGAAAACTGAACTAAACTAAACCACCTACCACATCTTCTGTTTTCCTAGCTATGTCCTACAGCATTAGGCGAACGACTGGAGGCGGCCATTTTGTCATCTTCGCGTCAACGACAGACTTCATAGTGCCAGAGGGCGTGACGTATGTTGACGCACTAGCGATCGGTGGCGGAGGGGGCGGAGTGCGCGCCTGCAGCACAGGTGTACCTAACGTGACGCGGGCGGGAGATGGGGGCGAGAGTCGGCTGGGCCGGTACCTCAGGGCTGGAGGGGGAACGGGCGGTACGGTGAATTCCGGTGAGGAAAACATCTGTTGTAGATGTTTTGTACATTGTAGAAGTGCGTGCTGCAGTGTGTGTGTGTGTGTGTGTGTGTTTGAGAGAGAGAGAGAGAGAGAGAGAGAGAGAGAGAGAGAGAGAGAGAGAGAGAGAGAGCAGGTATCCCCCTGAAACAGTTTGAGGCGTAGTAGTGCTAAATGGTTACCAAGCACAATAAAATAGACGCCACAAAATACTTTCCCTGAGAAACGAACTACTTCATAAAACTCCAGTCCGTAACCATGACATGAGCAGTTTTCAGAAACATAGTAATGTATACAGATGAGGTGTTGTAGAACGCCCCCAAAATGGTAAGACGGTCACCAAAAAAAAAATAAAAAAAAATGTAATGAAAATACACCTCGTAACATGAACACTGAACAGGGAACTCTTCTGTTTGTGTTGGTTAGGTGGCAGAGGCGGATTCGGGACAGTGTATTTTGGGGGTCCGGGGAAGAGAAGCTCCAGCTGCCTTGGGGGTGGGGCTGCTGGGGAGACAATGCGTTCAGAGAACTGCTACTTGGGGTCCACAAGATGTCCCTTCTGTGGAGCGGGCGCCGCGCCTCCTGGCTGCAGCCTGTGTCATGAGCGGCGTGGTGGATGTAGCGGGGGCTGGGCATTAGCGTCAGGAGTAAGTGTTCAAATCCTTTCCCTCCACTGACTTCTCTTACATTAAAATAAATTCATATTACAGCCTCTTTCACTGACTGCCCAAAGGTCGACTAAAACACTGCAGTCAACATTGTGGAAAAAGACGTTAAACCCCCAACCCCCCACCCACCCGCAGTCAACATTTTCTTCACGCTTCCTAAACCAGCTTATGGAGCGATAGAAGAGTAATGCAGCGCAGAATGCAAAATCCAAATTTTTACAAACTGTTGGCTCACTCACATTACGGAACTGATTTCACTCATGTTGAGGCAAGTGTACCATGCAGAAACTGTTGCAAAACTCTATACCTGATCTATATTTCATCCTGCAAGCTGTCAGTGCACTGAGGCGCAAAACCGATTCAATGCAAAATTTTAAATTTCTAGTTCGCACTGCACCTGCATAGGTTTACTGAAGAATGTGCCACAGCCTTGTCTTGCAGAGGTCGATCTTAGCAGGATGCATAACTCATGACCTGATTTAGGTGCGGTGCTAGACACAACTCAAAACATGTACGTTGCACACCCAGGTCCTGAACGCTGATCAGTTTGGAGGGGGCGCCACCGGCTGGTCAGGAGGTGGCGGCGGAGGAGGGGGAGGCTACTCCCGTCGCTATGTTGACGTCATGCCAGGAGAGGTGATTCGTGTGGAAGTAGGGCGTGGCGGGTGGTCGGCAGTGGGTCGCGCGGGTGAGGGGGTGGTGGTGGTGGCGTGGGGAGGACGACTGGAGGACGTGTTACCTGCCCCTGGCAACGTCACGTGCCGCAACTTCCGGTGGACTGCTGACGCTGACGAGTTTCTGCGTGATGACGTCAGAGTGGACACGTGTCAGGGAAGAATCCGTGAACCGTGACACACTTTCCAGGACGAATCACTTGGTGGGATTAATTGACGTCTAGCGATACTGATCTCCCAGTAATTGCCCTGCATCCATCCCCATCCACTTCACCAGCTACCGCCGTTCTGCGAGGAAAGAACCCACTTTCAAACGGTCCGGGAACCGCCATGATAAATCCGTGGAAGGCTTGTAGAACAAATGTCAAATAAAACTGACTTCTGTAGATCTTGTTTGCGTGCCCGGCGTCGTACAGGAAATGCCACAATTTGACTGCATCTTGAAATATTACGGGCAATGCTTGTTTGAAAATTTAGCCTGGCTACACATGAAAAGAAACACTACACCAATAAAACACCGTTGAAACAACATCGAACACAACAGATGTTATAATTTTTTTAGGTTTGTCGTTCTGAGATATCTGCTGGGCCACCGGCACACACACACACACACACACACACACACACACACACACACACACACACACACACACACACACACACACACACACACACACACACACACACACACACACACACACACACACACGCACGCACGAGAGAGCTACACTCATACTCTACTACGCCTGTCAGCCGCCATTGTGAAGATTACATAATTATGATCTGAAGGTATTTTCGTGAGATATTTGTAAAACACCAGGGCAGCGTTTGTTCAACACAGAAATGAAAGCATCAACAACCCTCCAGCATCTCTCTGACTGTACCGGCCGCCGTCGGGGTTTTCCTTCTCAATATGGCCGCCACATGTCGCACAGCGCTTTTGTCTCCAGATCAAAACCACCCCCACCCACCTTTACAGAAATCCTCAACAATATGCACTTCATCCTCGCATTGTTTAATGGATGTTTTCATTGTTTATTCACATGCTTGTGTACGATCCGAATCACACGATTGTTATTGAGTACTAGCTAGTAACACAGGGTAACACACACACACACACACACACACACACACACACACACACACACACACACACACACACACACACACACACACACACACAAACACACGCGCGCGCGCGCGCGCGCGCACGCACGGACGCCGCACGCACGCACGCACGCACGCACGCACGCACGCACGCACACATACACACACACACACACACACACACACACACACACACACACACACACACACACACACACACACACACACACACACACAAGCTAAAAACAAAAACAAAAAACCCGTTACTGCCGATTTCTTGGATGCATAATGAAAATTGACTAAGCTACGTATGTGTGAACAAAAGTGTACATGTACTTTCACCTACTATATACGGCGACGATTTTGTCATCTTTCTTTCCATTCTTTGATTGTACGTTGTCACTCATTCATACACACTGTTCTCTATGGTGAGGAGCCGGGATAGCCGAATGGTAGAGCGTTGGACTCTCAATGCTCGGGTCGTGAGTTCGAGTCCGAGCTGCGGCCAAATATTTGTGTCAAGCTGGCCTTTTTCTCGTTGCCCCGTCTTTCAAAGTGATATCACCGTAACGTGGTGGAAAAGGACATGAAACTCCCAAACACCCCCTCTCTCTGTTCTGATTACTGGCGTGCTTCACCGTTTCACAAACTGAACCTGACAGTAGCCAAAGTAAAATCATTACAGTGTGAATGTGTTACGCTGTGTTACTAGTACTCATCAGCGGAGACTATATATAGCAGAGTTTGCATTCCCTATGGCTGGCTTGTAACACTTGAGAGAAGTGTTGGTGTGATGTGTGTACACACTTGAGAGATGTGTGTACATGGTCTCACTAAACAATAAAGTTCTGCTTGCGCTCGTATTTGTGTGTGGCATTTGGGGAATATTCATAGGAATACACTGTACACTGAATTCGGAAACCCACCTTCCGGAACAAGGGCCCCAGTCGTCCGGTAATTTTAACCTTAACCTCTCTCTCTCACGCACACACACACACACACGCACACACACACACACACACACACACACACACACAGCACGAACAGCTGCGTTTAGTGTCGAAACCGAAGCCTAGAAGTTCATGTAGGTGCCGGGTTCATTGTAAACTGTATGAGAACCCTAGTGACCGGACCTTGATAACTGCATGAGACTCGGCTGAGACAGTCTTATGCGAGACCATTACCAAAGGATTGTATACACATCCTTTGCTGATGGACGAAAAAGGACAAGGTGTTGTTTGTGTTCGGCCAGCCCCCAGTGTGGACACAAGATATCAGGCCCTGGGTAAGACTTGTGCAACTGATTAGCACCTCGTCATAAGCAGACGCTGCCGCTGGTTTACCACGCTACACACGGGACCAGAGTCAGCACACATTGTGTAGGAGAGGTCAGTGAGAGACAATACACCTCGTGGTCGACACAGAACGGACCGAGTAGTTTACACGCGGTAAGTGATTGTCTCTGTTGGTATGTACTATGACTGTAGTTCTGCATTTCTCCCGAAACCCAGATAGCTAGGCTGACACTAACCACGTGATTGTAATATATGTCAGAACTGAAGAAAGGGCAATTCCAAAATATTTTGTTCGAAAATGCTCGGTCAGTTACGCATGCTTCTCAGTCTCCAGTTTCATAATTTCTGCTTCACGCGGCGAAATACAATGCGGAATCTTTCGTAAAGTATGTATAGAGAAAGGCAGACATTGTTTAAACATAATCATTTGGACAAAAGCAGTTCTGGACACACACACACACACACACACACACACACACACACACACACACACACACACACACACACACACACACACACTGTCTCCCTCTCTCTCTTCTTTTTCCATCACACAAGTCAGCAGCATCTGTACGTAACTCACGGATGGAGACACACACACATGGATGAAGGTTTGGAGTGAGGGACGTAATTAAGTAACCGACCGCCCATTTTCGAACAAATATTGTTGGAATTACCCGAAAGACATTGCTTTACGACGTACAGTATCACTGAATACTTCACATGTACAGAAACCAGGGCTAAAGATGCGCTTTTTTTCCGGCGGCGTGTTTGTTGTGTCAGATGTTGGACGTCGTAGACTCCCCCCCCCCCCCCCCCCCCATAGCGGCTGATAAGTAATTGTCTACAGTGTTTTGTGCACGTGGTAAGATCTCCCGGCGCTTCCTGCAAACAAAAGATAGTACGCGGAGACACGTGCCACTCACTTCCTCAGCTTCTCCTCAGTGTCTTGACTGTGCTGCACGTGTACATGTATATCGCTTTCTCTCTATTACAAGCTTGTGTCTTTGTACGGTACACGAAATACACAAGCATTTTCCCATGACAACACGCGTCACTAACTTTCTTTTCGGCGGTGAGGGTGGTTGGGTGACGGTACGGGCATCCGGACATCAGTTGTAAAGGAAACAGGCAGTCAAGATAGCAAGAAAAGGTTTAATATTATGCATAGGCAATCTAGGCACCAACAAAGAAAATATATAAATTAAATATATTAAATATATATATATATCTATATATATATATATATATATATATATATATATATATATATAGAAAAGGAACAAAGGCGTCGCTAAAGCCGAAAACATGCGCTCAATCAGGTCAATTTGAAAGTAGGGGAAATAAGTAAAGCTGAGAGCGCTCCCTAGATCTAGGAGATGTGTGCTTTGTATGCCATTGGACAAGTCCGCCTTGCCCTATATTGGCTACAAGCCACAATGGGAGGGGGGGGGGACCTACCATCCTACCGCTGAAACGTCTAACAGATCTAAGGGTATCTCACCATTCATAGTGCCCCCATTCCCCTCCCACCGGGAGGAAAATGGTCGGTACGACCAAGGCCATATGAATTGGTGATTTTAGCCGCTCACGACCATGGTTTCGGGTCAATGGGACCCTCATCAGGTGAGCATGCGGCGATACCACTAGGGCTGCAGCGTCCAACCAGCACTAAAAGGCTGCCCCAGAATAATCTGGTGCGTCTCCAGTACTAGCAGACGTCACTACCCTAAAGCTCTGCAAGAGGTTTCAGCGGAAAAAGACTAAATAATTTAGAAGGAGCAACTGCCTAGGTGTAATGTCATGTAATTACATTTAATATAGAAAAGGAACAAAGGCGTCGCTAAAGCCGAAAACATGCGCTCAATCAGGTCAATTTGAAAGTAGGGGAAATAAGTAAAGCTGAGAGCGCTCCCTAGATCTAGATTGAGCGCATGTTTTCGGCTATATATATATATATATATATAAATTAAAACCAATATCGCACACAGGAATTTTTACAAGACTCTGTGTCTCTTTTCAGACTACGGATCCAGCCAGGAAACCGGGCAGTAAACGTCCGAATGCAGCGAATGTTGAGTTTTTCAAATTTTGAATCTCACTTTCTCCTCGTACAGACATGGACGAACTGCCCAGTCACGGGTCAGAATTTAAGCCAACGAACCACGTAAACACGAGAACGATCAAGATGTCGAAAACCGCCGGATCACCATGGAAACGGCGTGAGGTGGCGCTGCTAGTGGTGGGCGTGGTGCTAGGTCAGTGTCTCTACCACAGTCTGCTCGTGCTCATGCATGGCGGCCAGCACGTCGTCTGTAAACTCCCTGTGGAGGTGAAGGCTGACATCGCTCAGCACAACGTTGCAGGGAATTCAGTAGAGGACTTGGCGACAAGCAACTTGCTGTTTGTTGGTGTAATGACATCACGTCGCTACTTGCGGACCAGAGCAAAGGCTATATACGATACGTGGGGGTCATTACTTAACGGTTCTATTGTGTTCTTTGTTGGAGAAGGTGATAACATTGACGATGATCTCCCTGTCGAGATCCTGCATGACGTCACAGACACCGAATATCCACCGCAGAGGAAATCGTTCGCCATGTTGGATTTCATGTATAGGAAATTTGGACACAGATTTTCTTGGTTCATGCGCGCTGACGATGATCTGTTTGTTGATGTGAACCGTTTGAAGACATTGCTACGTTCACTGGACGGCTCCTTCAGCTGGTATCTCGGACATCCGGGTACTGGACGACCGGAAGAGGTGGGGCAGCTGGGACTGCCACTTGGCTCCGCCTACTGTATGGGTGGAACTGGCGTGCTGCTCTCACGTGACGTGCTGGGGGCCTTGTCAGGGAGGCTGAAGGGATGTCTGGAAAAGTCTGTCACTGACCACGAGGACTCGGAACTGGGCAGATGTGTGTACAACGTCACAGGGCTGGCATGCTCAAACACGCCTAGTGTAAGTTTGTTTTTATCAGTCTGGCGCGGTATGGTTACTCAAAGTCATGATTCATCAAGTTATTTATTTTAACGACCCGATGTAAGTTTGGCGGATTCTTGTTGTTTCTGTTGTTACGTCAACGTTTGTAAAACAAGAAGACTCGAGCCTGAATGCTAAAAATAATGTACCTAATACGACTCAGTTTTGTGAAAGAAAATTCTGTTTGACACGCAAATTTAAATTTACCAGAGCAAATTATGATTATACGGTAATGCGATCATAAATAATGTATAATTTTTACCGTATGGAAGTGTAGTTGTGTGGCAGTTTAGCTGTTTTGTTTTGTTTTTTTCTTTATTTTATGCCACGTAGTGTTACTATTCAGATGTGGCATTGCGTCTGTGCTTGTGTCCAGGTGTACCGGCTGTTTAAGCAGAATTATGACGACACGACGGGAGCATGGCTGCAGAGGGCATTTCGGTCACCGCGACCTTATGTGACCTTTCACCCGGTCAAGGACACCCGCTACATGTACCTAGGCTCGGCACTTTTGGATGCTCGGCGAGTCTCCTGTCTTCAGGGCAAGATCAGGGAACTGTCGGCTGCCATGACATGCATCGATATGCACGTCCGTCACACATGCGAAGATAGTGTCACTGCTGATCGCAATACTGACAGCTTATGTGCTGGATCTATCACAACCATCTCAGACTGTGATTTCCGCAGCACTAGAAGAACAAAGTCTAACGTCAACCAGTTCCAGGACACTCCATGGTCTCTAGTGACGCGGAATGTGTTGTACGGCTTGTCCAGAGGGACGCTGAGGAAGCCTGTGGATTACGCCGGGGTGTCCGTAGGCCTCAACAACGTCCTGACACGGCTGGCGCACCACGTGAAGACGGAACAGCCAGGCGCTGGCCAGTTACGTGTAGTGTGGTCAGACAACCACTACAGGCGGCTTGTTCCTGCAGTCGGCGTGGAATACGTGACGTTTGTACGTCTGGGCTCGTCCAGGTTACGACCCTACATCATCAAGCAGGAGTTTGAGGAACTACAGTTGGTGTAGATAATTATTATACTAGGACATACTATTATGTAGTCACAGTGTGTAAGGCCATCAACTACCAGGCCAAAGTTCTTCTATCTGTCTGATTATACTGTCGTTGCCAAGTGTCTAAAACGACCGTTTTTCCCTTTGGTCTAACTCTGAATTTTTTGTTGTTTGGAAGTGGTTAGTTTCATACTTTTGACGTAAACCGTACCTCATTTGACAACGCGAAAAAATTAGATGTCAAAATAACTCTTCCTGTATTTATATAGTGCGTCTCTGATGTCATTAAAAAAATATACAAACAAATTCCACGACATTCGCTGCAGCCGTTATATCGTCAGTTGAAACTTTGCACTCCAAGCACATTTCCTCCACAAACCACACGCCTCACAAAAATCGAAAGATATGAAGCACGCGCACTTATGCCACGTATGAACGTCATTTTGCCGACGTCATGTTTGATTGCCGTAATGCTTGCATTACTTCGGGTAACTCGGCAACCGTGCCAATGATAATATACTTGGGGATGTCTTCCCTGTTTTCCCGCATGATCCTAGGCGTAGCATACGCCAAAAAATAAGTGACCTCAGCCAGCTAGACCTACTATCAGATATTATACGACGTCATTTGTTTTGGGTTTTGCAAAGGATGGAAGTTTGTCGCTCTCACACTTTGGGCGTAAACCGGACCTCATTTGACGGCGCAGGTAAGCCCATTTTAGATCTCATAATCGCTCAAACTGTATGTAGATAATGTGTCTCTCATGCCATAAGAAACATGATTTTTTATAACATCAATGCAGTTTGCGCTCCGAGCACATTTCCTCAACAAACCACACGCCACACGTATGCGCAGTTACACAAAGTGTGAGCGTCATTTCGCCAATGTCATATTTGATTGACGTCATGCTGGCGTCTCTTGGGGAAGTCAGGCGTGCACGCAGGCACGCAGAGAGAGAGAGAGAGAGAGAGAGAGAGAGAGAGCATGGATGGAAAGAACATACTGGGTTTCTGACCATCTTGTTTACAACTCATACCCCTGAATCAATTACGTTGTGTTCAACCACCACCAATAGAAGCGGGATGACTCTTCTATAATAATCATTCGTTCGGCGTTATTACGTTTATTGTCAAACTTTAAAAGAAGCCATACATGGCATGATTAGTACAAATTAAACTTAACTCAAAGAAATGACGGTGTGTGTGTGTGTGTGTGTGTGTGTGTGTGTGTGTGTGTGTGTGTGTGTGTGTGTGTGTGTGTGTGTGTGTGTGCTCGCGCGCGTGTCCTCGAAACCGCAGTGTGTTCAGTTTCAGAATGTTTTTTCTTTTCTTTGGCCACATTTACTCCTCCTCCTTCTACTACTACTACTAGTACTGATAACAAGTGATAACAACCATGTGCTTTATTGCAGTAAGACAATAAGAGAAAGGAATGTTGGTTGGCCGAACATGAAGCAAGCTACGGTTTGCTGCGGATATTACCGTCCACCAGCGGTTCAGAAGTGGAGCAGCCAGTAAAGCGGCTAGCTAATACAGGATAGTTATACTGATGATCATAGTCATACCGGCTGAGGATAGTCACAGGCTTTGTTACTGAACAGGAAGCAGAATCGGACGCGGAAACTGTAGAGCAGAGTGGAGAGAGAGAGAGAGAGAGAGAGAGTAAATACACACAATATAGCACGGGCAGGCCTCGAGCAATGTTTAAAGCCTCAAGAGAACGATAGTCGCCTAGCCGGCCGACTCACAATACTGCACACACCCTGTATATAATTCATGTTTGCCTAAAGGCGAGGGCCGCTTGCAGAAAGTTAATACTCATTCCGGGCTTGGATAGAGGGACGAGCGCCACAGTTATCATTTCCGCGTGTGCCGACATGCCGCTGCCGCTGATGTTCGTCTCCCTGTTGACATGCTGGGTTTCCATGCCACAGTCCTCTGCTGGTAAGTGTTTGAGAACTTTCAACATTCAGTTGGTTTTAATATAAATTAAAGTTTAGATTATCAAATTGCCGGCGGCTCACTGCCAAGAAACTACTGTGTGTGTGTGTGTGTGTGTGTGTGTGCGCGCGCGCGTGCGCTTGTGTGTATGTGTATGCGTGCTTATGTGTGTGTGTGTGTGCGTGCGTGCGTGCGTGCATGCGTGCGTGGTGTGTGTGTGTGTGTGTGTGTGTGTGTGAGAGAGAGAGAGAGAGAGGGGGAGTAGGGTCAACTGAAAGACCTCAGCTAACCTTCCAACGGTGGCATATGTAACCGGGTCAAAACTACAAACTTATTCTGTACGCCAAGAACATTTCAGCTTGAGAAACGCATTTCGTTTTGGTTTCATGAACTTAGTCAAGTGTCGAGTACCATCACTGAGAGATAGAGGAAGGGGGGAAAAAGGAGCCCACTTACACATTCGTGGCTTGACAGTGACGCACGAGGGGCGTGTGACGGAGTGATTACTATAAATACACCGATCGGTGGGAACTTGGTGCAAACACCACAACACACCGTGCACCGTGAAAAGGGCCGTGAATTGAAAACCTGGCTGGCGGACCTTTCAAAACCGTTCACCTGTAACGACCTGTTGATGTATGCAGTGACAGGGACGCGCGCAGTCAGGTGTCAGACAGTACTCGCAGTCACGACCAACCAGTGTGTACAGACAATAGCGAGTGCGTGCAGAGAAGATCCACTTTTTATGTCGCGAGGACTGACAATTCCCGGTGTGCTTGTATTTGCGCCGCTACCGTTCGTACACGCGCTTAACATTGAGGGAGTGCAGACACAGACTGTACACGAGGAGATTCAAAATATCTTGACACCCATCCGCTATGTACATTTTGGAGACCCGTGCAGACGCAAGTGTTAAACTTACAGCTATTGAGTCTGATGCGCATGAAAGCCGTGGGAATATGTTTGTAAGCAGAAAGTATAGCAACGATGAATGTTGACTTTCCACATACATCATCGAAAGTAGTTTTCGTTTAGTGTTAAAAACAACAACAACAACAACAACAACAACAACTCTGGGTTTCTCTATCCCTCACTGTATCTGTTTCTGTAATAGGTGTGTGTGTGTGTGTGTGTGTGTGTGTAGTCCAATCCAATCCAATCCAATCCAATCAATTAAATCAAATATACCTTATTAATCCCAAGTAGAGAAATTGGATGCTACCACAAAAACACTTAAAAGTAGAAACTATAAAGGGAGAAGTTAAGAAGACTGAAAAAGGTGACAGTGTCGCTGGCTGGAGCATCGCCCCCTCACACTTGATCACGTGACTGATATTATATGATCATCAGTATCAGTCCACTAAAAGGCCAGAATCAGGCCAGAATCATACTGAGAAACAATTCGCAAAAAGTTGCAAACGAGCAAGGAAAATAAAATACGTATAGCCGTTCTGTCGCTTCTACTGCCAGACTAAAGATGAAAGTATCTATGATGGTAATGACTACTGAGGGGGGAAAACTGCCGCTTACAAGGCTCTGAGGCTGTTTGCCTAATAACATTTAATAAGTGTTCATTTCGGCCTTTGCGACCATTTTCGTGACTTTGCGCCTCCTAATGGTAGAGGAAAATGACTTTCTTTGGCCTAACGCTTCCATACCTGTACAACACGTCGATACCGTCGACCAAGGCGCTAAAAATAGCCACCACTCACCGCTGTCTAGTTGGTGTTCAGTCCGCAACCAAATAACGTCGTCTGCTCAGTACGCGGTACACTTCTACATACGCAGAACACTGAACATATACGCCAACCCGAGTCACCACAATGGTTTCAGATACTATAGTGTGTCCCAAGCCAATGACTCATTCTGAGGCACATTAACGATATAAGCTCCCAACAAAAGGCTTTCCGAGGTGTGAAAAAAATTTACAGAGTCGACCGTGCAAGCACAGTCAACTCTGTCACAGCTGCAGAGTTTTCAGCGTCCCTGAAACCCCAATAAAAGCCAAGGGCAGCCTGATTTCAAGGTCAGTTTGCGTTTTGACACTGAGCGAGAAAGATCGTGCAGCACTCAACATCCGCTGGACACTGTAGCGATGTGTCTCGCTCACTGACCAAAAGCCAGATAACGTCACGGCAAACTCGTGCTCTGGTTTTATTAGGGCCCCCGAAGCGCTGAAAACTCTGCAACTGTGACAGAGTTGCCTGGATTATGCACAGTCGAAGGACGACTCCGTAATGTTTGCGGCTTTTTGCTGAGATTGCAGACCTTTAAACACATTCGAGTTTGCCACAGCGTTGTTGTAGTCTTGACAAACGTATTGAGACTTTAACTGGCTGTCATCATGTAAAACATCACACACTTGACTCGGCAACCAGAGTATGAGCTCCGTCGTTATGTTGCTCAGACTTTTTATCTAAGTTCTCAAAATTGTTGTCTGGAATTTGCACAATTTGCGCGATAATTTTTGTTATTGAAATGCTGTTATTGTTTCGTAGTGCCTTCCTCTCTTTATCAGCAGTTACTTTGGACTGTGAAAATTTCCTTCTGCTGGGGGAGACATTCTACAGGTATTTTGAACACCGCTGCTACACGTCAGGAGACTCATCCAGCACCTTAGCCTGGACAGTAACGCCGGAGACAGGTATCCCGTCCACCATGGCAACGTGTTACAGCGTGGACAACTGCACAACTCACAGTTCAGGTATTGAAGCCCGGAGAGACGGTGTATCGACGTGGCTACAAGTGATTGAAGCCGTCCGAGAGATGAGCGGGGTGCTTGTGTGTACAGAACGGTACAGCAATGGGACAGAGGAGAGTGCAAGCTGTGCCGTTAGTGTCGCGGGTGAGTAGACACCATACCATTGGTTTTATTCCACGAGAGAGAGAGAGAGAGAGAGAGAGAGAGGTCCTAATACCCAAGATGAAGTCTGTAGTTTCATGTGTGCAGTTACAGCATTTGGTTTTACTTTATCCTAGTAGAGATACATATATCACATGACAAAAGTTAGTTCTAAGAGACGTTCATCACACCTGTATGTCGCGCCAGACAAACCACCCGGCATGGCTGACACAAGGACACCTCCACCTTGTTAGTTCTGCACTGTCTCATGGGTACAGCAACAGGTTGGCTTTAGCATCACTGCAGATCTTTCTTTTTTTCTGTTTCTAGCCGTGCGTTTCAAGGATTGTCCAACTGGACACGAAGTACTGGAGGACAGGTCCATAACGTTATCGTGCGATGTGTCACCATCAGTTGTATTCAAATGGCAGCTGGTGTCAAGTGACGGGCGGACGACTGACATCAGTACATGTTATGACTACAACAACTGTACCTACCCTGATAACCCCAACATCATCGTGTACAGGTGGTCGTTTGACAGCGAGATGACACTGGATCCCATTCAGCGAGACATGGCCGGCATTATAGTCTGTACAGACGGAACAGATTCCGCAAACTGCTCGCTTGATGTTCAGAGTAAGCATGATGTAAATAGAATAATCGCATTAATACAAGCGCGTTATCCCAAGTATTTGGCTCAAAGCACTGCGAGCTAAATCCACCACGCACGCTCACGTGAATCACACATATTTTCAGACACTGGACATGATCACATAGATATCATGTGTTGCGAAGGGCTAGCTCAGCTCGAATTTGTCCATGAACATTTCCAAAGCAGAGGGGGCGGAAGCCGGAGTACCCGGAGAGAACCCCCGACCGGCGTTATTTCCGGTGTTGCAGCAGCTCAGGGGACTGAGCGTCGGTCTTATGACCAGGGGTCTCATGCATGGAAACAGACCAGACTAGTCGTTAGCACTAGTCTCACACTTTGGGACTATCATGAGCGTGCATTTCCGTCGCAGACTGGCCTTAGTCACGGTATATGCTTTGGAAATGTCCAGCACACAAAATTCGAAAATAAACGCAATTCTAAAATTCCTAAACTTAAATTGCTGAGCTGGCCCTTCACAACACGTGATTGTTATGTGTTCATGTCTCGCATCTGGAGAGAATGCATATGATTCACGCCAGCGTGTTGGGTTCAGATCGCGGCGGTTTGAGTTAAATTTGGGGATATAGCGCCTATAATAATGCGATTATTATAACATTTATTGTTGTTGTTGTTGTTGATATGCATCTCGTACTGATCTTTTAACCTCAGTTTAAGCTAGTCTTGTCTAAGTCGCTTCCTATGCATCAAGCCCCAGAAGAATGGTGGAATCGAATTGACAGGGTTAAAATATGTATAGAGCCCTCATTCTGTTCTCTTGTCTCTCAAATAACCTTTATGGTGATCAAAAGGCGTGAATCTTCATAGCATCCACTCATCCACACACAGAGGACGGGCGAAAACTCTTCCACTCTTCTTCTTCTCACGCGACGGGTAGCCCCGCTGGCTCAGCGTTGTTTCTCTTCACCTTGACACAATAACATTCAGTCCCGACACCTCTGTTCTGACCAGTAGAAACCACAACAGAAAAGCCTAAGGAGAGCTGAAGAAAGACGAAAGGCGACTGAGAAGGAAGTAACACTGATCAAAATGTAGCTGATACAAACCGAACAGCACAGTCATGTATTGTTGACATGTCAGTATCTTGGTTGTCAGCACGGAAAATGACAATGCGCAAACTCTCGTTTCAGGCCCGACAACAGTAGAGAACTGCAGTATACAGGTTCACTCAGACAACTGGACAGCTGTAGCATCTTGTGACGTCACTAGAGCCTACTCTGCTCTGTCAAATTATGGGTTTATGTTGGAACAGGAATGGCAGGTGAGTACACTAGTCAACTGTAGATGATCTGCTAGGTGTTTCTTTAGTGTTTTGGTGCCTGCATGTACCACTCACATTTTTACCATTTACGACGAGAACACCTGCAGAAATCTTTGTGGGAGCCTGTTTGGAAGGCGGCCAACATCCAGTCATTCAGAACAGACCTTCGTCATGGTATTAGGAAGTCTCTCTCTCTCTGATAGATCGGCAGTCTCAAACACAGCAAACCTTCCTCCTTCTGTTTGTCTGCCTATCCGTCTGTCTGTCTTTGTCCCGCTCCTGTATTTCTAAGCGCAACAAACATGGACTTCCTCATGGGGTACTCCTGCGTTTTATATCATTTTAATTTTTATATCATTTCATTGGGTCGGATTTAGAGGGAGAGTAAGCTCAGGTCTGTTTCTTTGACAGGTGTAGCTCTACTGACCCAAAAAATATTTCTTGCATTTTCGAGTTGTGTTTTAATTTTTCAGTCAGCACTGTCGTCGTCAGTTCTCCGAAACTTCCTGTTTGACGGTCGAGTCCAGTTTATGCCTGCTCCCTATATAGACAGCGCTACAGGAAGTGAGTTCTTCAGAGGACGTTACTTTTACTCATGGCCTCTGCAACATCACGAAGGCAACTACACCTACATCACCTACACTTACCCGACAGGTGTCGCCACAACCATTGACCACGTGCTCCGAATAGGTATGTTAATTGCTCTTAAGGTAATAACTAAAGATCTTTACATCTTTCCAATCACTAAAAGATACGTATTATTTTTTATTCATTTATTTGTTTGGCTGTATATTTATGTGTGTGACAAGATGATTTGTGTTTGCATAGAAGCGTTGATATAATTGAATCTGTTTGTTCTACTGTATTAAACTGTATTATTATTATTGTCATCATTATCGATTTAATTATCATTATCATTATGAAACGTTGTACCAGATGACCTGACACTGCTCTTATGAAAGTACTGCTCACAATGACTGCGCCTGGTGTTCAACGTTTCCAGAGAGACCGTCCCCGCCGAGCGTGCAGTGTGAAGGCGCCCTCCGTGACGCGGGCCGAGTGCCGTGTGTGTGCAGCACGTCCTCTCTGGGCAGCCCGGCGGGGAGGCTGATCTGGTTTTCAGGGGACACCGTCCTCGCTGTCGGTCAGTACGGTGTCACCTCACTACAGTTCCCCTCAGACGTCGCCGTGGACAACAAGAGCGGCGTGGAGGTCAAGTGTCAGCTCGACTGGATCGTTACAGAAAATGTCTCCACCACACTATTTGCTTCTTGTAAGTTTTGCGTGGAGAGAGAGATGATGATGATGATGATGATGATGATACGTTTTTTATTCAGGATAGAGCATTTAGGCATTGCTGCCTATCTTACATGCTGTCCTGCTATTCTACATTAAAGGGTATTGAGAAAAAAATCAAAACAAACAAACAAACAATAAAAATGTTTAAAAAAAAAAAAGTATAAACTATCTAGGGGAAATACAGGAGAGAAAAATACACACGATAAACAAATCAAAACATACGTGGCATGTGCTGATGATACTGGCTGTATTCCAAGTAAGAAATTTACAGTCGTCTCTAATATTGCAAAACATGTATGTAACACATTTCTATATATATCGTCAGATAAGCGTATCGTGTAGAATTTGTTTGAAGTTTATGAATTTGGAAACGTTTTGGATACTCAGTGGTAAAGAGTTCCACATGGATGCCCCTGAGAGAGAGAGAGAGAGAGAGAGAGAGAGAGAGAGAGAGAGAGAGAGAGAGAGAGTCTACTGCTCGGTATGCTGAACAGGCCACAAATAATGGCGAAAAGAATCTTATTTTTTACCCCGATGTATGCTTTCAGCACTGGAAGTAAAACAAATTTCAACACGAAATTGCTGATAAGAAATTACATGTTAAGTAAGAAACAAACAGGAATAATCCAAATTACTTTATATTGCTTTTATGTTGAAGGTGAAGACCCTAAACCAGAAACCCCCAAACCCACCCAGCCCACCCTTAAACCAGAAAGCTCGCAGACGGGTGATGACTCTACTTCTGCCTTCTGGAGGGGATTCGGTGTTGGTGCTGGTGTTGTACTGGGGCTCACCATCACCATCCTTGGCGTCTTTGTCCTCTGGAAACGACGACGGTCAGGTCAGTAGATGACCACAGCCAAGCTGTTGTCCATGCTACACAAGCGGAAAGGTGTCAACAATACAATTACAATAATAAGCTGTTCGTCTTTATAATGCAGCACGATATGATTTTCCTTGCTTTTACTGCCTATGCCGTTGTGTGTGTGTGTGTGTGTGTGTGTGTGTGTGTGTGTGTGTGTGTGTGTGTGTGTGTGTGTGTGTGTGTGTGTGTGTGAGACACACTCTTCGAGCCAGTAATTATGTACATCACATATAAGGAGCCAATAATGTGAGACACTCACACATTTTCTGTGGACGACCCAGAAACGTGTTTGTGTGTTTTAGAGTCAAACGCCAAGTTCAGCCGAGCGGATCGAGGACAATCTCCGACCAGTTTACACAACTACACAGACTTGCAGTTTCAAACTTCCAGTTCTGTGGGGACAGGTAAACATTTATGCTTAGCCATCTGCACACACCAGCACACACCCACACACACCCCATAAAAACAACAACAACAACAACCCCCCCCGCCAAAAAAAAACAACCCAACCCCCAAAAAACCCAACAACAAAAAACAAACAAAACACAAAACAAAACAAAACAACAACAACAAACACCAAAAACAAAACGAAAACCAACAATAAAAACAAACACAAAACAACAACAAAACAACACACATACACACACACACACACACACACACACACACACACACACACACATACACACACACACACACACACACACGAAAAGAAACAGCGAAAGTGAAACCTAAGTGGAAACAACGATTAACTGCATTAATGCGAAAAGAACATTTTCTGATAATTTTTACACAATAAAGTTGAATTGACCTGAATTAATTACTATGATAATAACAGGGGGAGTATGAAGAAAATTGACAGTACAGAGATACACAGACCTTACCTTTCGCCATAACATGCATCAAGCCGCAAAAATTCCTCTCAGCCAGGCGTCCTCATCACTTCATACAGATGAGGAGCAAAGATTATTGTTATAACACACATCCGCACCTTGTCAGGAGTTGTAGAACAGCCCTACTGTGTTCCAGGTACAGGCAAAAGACAGAGTTCTGGCTACAGCGTTACCTAGCAACTGACCAACTGACCAAGACGAAAGAGAACGAAGAACACGACCACGATGACGCGTTTTGAACACTGGGCATGATCCACAGACACTGATCTCTTCGCGGATTTTGATTGTACAGATGTTATTGTCTGAAAAGTTACTAAAAACTAATAAAACATGCTTACAAACAATTTGTGTCAGTACATGACGTTTTTTTCCTGTATCGCTTGCAAGTGTGGTGGAATGAGACTGATTTTCGGACAGCCGAACACGAGACCTGGAGGAAACATCTACCCCTTTCCCCTTCGTTGTCCTGGCCTCCGGGCTGCTCATCGGCGGGTTTCTCTCCGGGTTATCCGGCTTTCCTTCTCCAGAAAAAACAAGGAGGAACGGCCCCGTCCTACAAAGTTGTTTCTCCAAACTTCATTTTATTTTGTCTGTTTTGTTGTTATTGTTGCCGGTTCTCCCCTCTCCAAGTTCTACCAATGACACTAGATCCTCTACGACCTCGACCGATTAGCCACGTGACTGGGGGTGGGGGAAGAAGGGAGAGAGAGAGAGGGTGGGTGGGTGTTTAGGAGTGTAACGTCCTTTTCCACCACATAAGGGTGATATCAAAGACGGGGCAACGAGAAAAAGGCCAGCACAAATATTTGGCCCCAGCGTCCGGGATTCGAACTCTCGGCCCAAGCATTGAAAGTCCAACGCTCTACCATTCGGCCACCCTGGCTCCCCAGAGAGAGAGAGAGAGAGAGAGAGAGAGAGAGAGAGAGAGAGAGAGAGACGTCAGTTCCGTGAACTAAACATTTGACGTCAGCCTCAGGCAGGTCGTACAGAGAGAGAGAGAGAGAGAGAGAGATGACGTCAATTCCGTGAACTAAACTTTTGACGTCAGCCTCTAGCACTGAGATCGTCTGAGGATGCTTGTTCATGTCTTGTGATTTCCCTGTTGGCTTTGTGACTTCTCCGACTGAATTATGTTTCACATGAATTCTGGAAGATCTAGAGGGCTGATGAAATGTCGGAAGCAGTGACGATACTTGCAGATTTTGTCTGTGAACCAAACATTTGACGTCAGCCTCACGCTGCTCGTCTGACAGATGATACTTCTTCATATCTTGTGATTTCCTTGTTGCTTTTGTGACTTCCGTGACTGAATTAATTTTGACATAAAATCTGGAAGATCTAGAGAGCTGATGAAACGTGGACTTAAGTGCCTTGGATTGTACTTACGAAATTGCAAAATTGGAACTTTTTTGACCGGCGCTTCTCACAGAAACGTGAAAAAATGTGTTTATCTAAAAGCTCTGTTATTCTTAGTACTAAAGCTATAATAGTGCAGTAGTTCATGTCATATGTGCAGTTGAAGGAGTAATTTGAGTAATTTGAAGGAGTCTTTTTATAGATACTTGGCCTTATATGCAAACCACCCCTACCTCGGAAATATTTTTCTTACACAAAACCTGTCAGAGCTACAGAGCTGTGCTACGAAAACAGGCAGTATAATTGGATGATCTTCCCAATTTTAGAAAATGAAGCCATTTGAACATTTTTTTCGAAAAATTCGTAACATGACCGATTTTTAAAAATCGGCGATAACTCTTCTGAAAATACGGCAGGCTAAAAATCGTGAAAGGTAGCTCTGGAGAAGGTGAATTCCCATTTTATCTCAAAGTAAAACTGCCTCTAGCGAGGTGGTTTAGGAAATAGCCATCATTACATCCGTCCGCACACACACACACACACGTCTCACAACTCCCGCCAAAAAGAACGCAGCAGCATAGTGTGCACGTCAAGTGTCTATGACGCAGATTTCGTTACGTCACTGTGCGCGCGAAAGTATGTATTGTGTGGAGAAACGTCACAGTCTTGTTTTGTATCACTGAAACTTGCTGCTGCGCGTAGCAAAATCTGCCCCGTCTCATAAAGTTGTTTCTCTATAGAGAAACAACTTAAAAATCATTGAAAAAAATAGGATAGGTATTGGGTGGCGCTGCACTCTGGCAACGCGCTTAACCCGGGGGAAGCAGCCCGAATTTCCCGAATGGGATAATAAAGTTTATTAAAAAAAAAAATCACTGTTCGTTTTGACCTCATCAGTTTCCACTACTGCCGACTTCGAAATTTATGAGAGAATGGCATTTGTACTCTCTAGCTTCTCACCTTTGTGCCAACCTAAGAGAATAAATAACTGTCCGATGTGAAATGGTAATTCATTTTTTGGGAGATCAAGTACAACAATGGAAGTTTGAAGGACGAAAAGAAAACAAAAGCTCAACAGTACGAGTACCTACGCAACACTCCCCCCCCCCTCACAGGCTTACATACTATTCGCCTTGAAGTAGCATATAGAGGAGCTTGTGTAAATCAGTGTAGGGACAGACTGTTTATAAAATGAGAGAGACACAAGAATAGACGCGGTCGGTGGTCTAGTGGGAAGACTTCGTCACCAATACAAGAGGCCACGTTCAAATCCCATTCGGAAAAAATCCTTAGATTTTCCTTCTCGTATGTGGCACCGTTCATTCGGGCACATCATGGGGGGTTCTCTCCGGGTACTCCGGCTTCCTCCCCCTCTGCGTTGGGAATGCTCAGCCCATAAAATCTGCAAAATAAATGCAATTCTAAACTCCGAGATTTCAGTTGCTGAGCACCACATAATTATAATTTGTTTACGCCCAGCATGTGAGCGAATGCGTGCGATTCACTTGAGCGTGCGTGTTATAAAACAGGCTTCGTCTTGTTTGAGAACGAAGGGATGTTTGGGTGGTTACTGGACTGTAGCTGTTGCTGTAGAAGTAGATGGTATATTGACAAGCAATGACCTTCAACTGCCTGCCTTCACCAGTATCGCATTTATCTAGCGTGAATAGATCCTATAAATAAATGATTAAATGTTTATATATATATACGCGCACAAAACCTGTTTACACGGACATCAAGGTGACTGTATCAGAAAGTAGATCGCAGTCCCTACCCGTCTTGCCAGCAGGAGACACAAGTGAAAAGACTTCAAGGCGTCAACATGTTTCGTGAGATGTTCCTGACGTTGCTGTTGCTGTGTTTATCAGCTTTCAAACCGACAGAAGGTATGAAGGGTTTCAAACTTGTTTGTTAAAGTTAACGACGGAACTGAAACAAGAATCTGAAGTGTATGGCGAACGTCTATTTTTTGTTGTTGTTGTTGCCGTAGTCTTCTTTAGTGGTGTGGTGAAGCGTTGCTGTTTGCTGTCCACTTTGAGCCAACAAGCTGTGAAAGCTCTGTACATAGATACTGATTTCCCTGATGTTTCGCGCATGGCGTAGCAACACTTTTTGCGATCAGTTTTGGGTTCAGCGTTACATTACACGGAGGATTTATAACTTGCAATCTACGATTTAAAGTCAGTAGGCCTAGTCACTCCCCTTACCGAGGTTCTGACAGAATAAGCGCTGTCCATTTGGGTCTTGTGGACAGAGGCAGACTCAATGAATCAGACTCCCAACTTACAAAATTTAATGGGACATCGTTTCGTGTAATAAACACGTGTAAACACATACGTGTATTAAGGACCACCCAGTTCAGTGTTTGGCGTTGAAACGGCTCACACAGTTAGTCTGATTTACTGTGGCACTAAAAGCTGACATTTCTGAAGTCCTGTTTGTGAATGACGGGATGTTCCGTGTGGACATTAAATCAAATATTAGATTTTCGGCCTTAAAAAAGTGAGGAAGGCGTGCAGGAACCCTCACTACAAGCTGACTTCACGCTACATTGGGTCCGTCCGCTCCGTGCCCTGACCTAGATCTGCTGTTAGATTTTGACACACGTGACTATTCTAGGCACACAGACTAACAACAGGCGACGACCGATGAGGGTGGCCCGCAGTTGCTTTAGCGTGAGAGCCAAAGGCCATCAACAGAGTGATTTTTGTTACACCTATATACTGAATGTTTGTTGGAGAAGGACGCATTGTAATATTGCCCAAACTCACCACGCCAGGGACAGAGCCCTATGTAATTCCATTCAATTGCCCTAAAACTGATCTTGTTTAGTTGACAAGATGTTTCTCCTTAACCAACATCCTACTTAATTGTCAGACTTAATGGGGTGAATCGTTCTGTCAATTTCAGCTATTAGGATAGGTTGCAGCGACCCAGGCCGTCTGGAAGGCCGTAGTTACACTTTCCATTGTACCCTTGGAGACTCCAGCAATACAGGCAGCTGGTCGCTGATCTCGCCCACCGGACAAGTAACGGACATCGGATTCTGTGTTGCTGATGGGAACTGTTCATCTCCTGCCTTCTCCAACTTTCGCCTAAAAAGATGGGCAAAAATAAACTACCTAGCAATAAACGGCATCACGAAAACCTCGACTGGAATTCTCGTCTGCAGTGAACATCACAGTGACGGAGCTGTGGAGACGGTAAACTGCACATTGAATGTCCGCTGTAAGTATTCTTTACACACACACACACACACACACACACACACACACACACACACACACACACACACACACACACACACACACACACACATACACATATTATATCCTGATGATGCGACTTGTAACAAGACCTCCAGCACCAAATGTCTATTTTCAATATTCTACATTTTACTATGTATATTGAACTCTGTGATGCGGTTAAGGCTATGAACAACCGTAGGAAAACCACGGTCAGATATTTTGAAGGCCTAGAAATGGTGCTTCATTTCAAAGTGATGCTCGATTTTTTGTCAGACATACTTTCCACCCACGTTTGATAGTTGCGTGTTGCTCTCTGAGCAGGTTACTTCAATTCAGTTCAGTTCAATTCCCTTTATTGTCTGACAGACAGATTTTTGTCTGGCTCGTTTGAACAGGGAAAAATAAGGACAAATATCATTAAATCCAGTTCAGAAAAATGTGATCTTAAACATACATCATGAATGCTGATAACAATTCAAAAAGGTATATATCCACTTTTACATACGCACAGAAAGGAAAAGTTAAACTTTTCATTCGAAGTAATAATGAACTAAAGACAAATTCTGATTTAATTTAGATCCATGGCCATTACACAACTAGGAATAAATTACAGAGAGAAAAACGCCTCCCTCCCCCCCCCCCCCCATCTCTCTATATATCTGACCCCTCCACCCCTCTCCCCACCCGTAGTCCCCCAAACACACACACACACACACACACACACACACACACACACACACACACACACACACACACACACACACCACCACCACCACCACCACCACCACCACCATACCCTCTCCACACAAACAGACACTCCATCTGCGTTTAAAACTGACACAACAGTTGGAATGAAAGACTTTTTCAGAACTGACATCTTCTTGGCAACATTCATTCATAACATAATTGTTTCCAAACTTTCCAAACATTTCCAACCTGTTCCAGCGGTACTGATGTTATATTGCGGCAGACGAGGATACGAGTTTACGGAGAAAATCGATCAAAGTGTTTTTTGTTTCGTGTCAAATACGACACGTCCCATCACGTGGTCACTGGTGACACCTTCAGGACAAGCCAAACATCTTGGTAGCTGTCAGAGTGTCTACAACTGCAGTTCCCCTGACAGTCCCTACATCATTGCGAGAATGACTTACATCGGCAGCAGTAGGCTGAGTATTGACAGAATCAAGCGGGAGACGGCCGGCACATTGATGTGTACAGATGGGACCGACACACACAACTGTACCCTGGAAGTCTATAGTGAGTTCCAGCTGCCATGCGGTGTGTGTGTGTGTGTGTGTGTGTGTGTGTGTGTGTGTGTGTGTGTGTGTGTGAGAGAGAGAGAGAGAGAGAGAGAGAGAGAGAGAGAGAGAGAGAGAGAGAGAGAGAGAAAACAACTCGCCCCCAAAAGAAACAAAGAAAGAAAGAAGAAGAAGAAGAAGAAGAAGAACAACAACAACAACAAAACAACCAACCAAACAGACAAAATCGAAATAAATCATTACACTGTGCGTTTGAACGTCCGATTTTCCCCGCTGATTTCCTACAGAGGGAGCGGTGGTTGAGAATTGCACCAAACTTCAGTTTCATCGCAGCAACTGGACAGTTATGACAACGTGTGACGTCACCATGGCCTACTCTGCCCTCGGCCGATATGGATATCGTGTCCGTCAGACGTGGCGGGTGAGTGTCCGTCATTCTTTGTTTTGTGTGCCCGTGAATATCTGGTCAGTTGATTATTGTCATGTTAATGAATCACAACTTTAGCCACAGATGTGTGATTTTTGGTTTGTGAGTGAAACGCTTACACTTATATGTTGATGTCAATGGAAAACGATACACTGAGAAAAAAGAGTTAAAGTTATTTGAAAGGAATCTTTGTGGAATATTCACCTGTCTCATTTCGTTAACGGTTCCAACGCCCTTTCCTTCCGTATAACAGTCCCAGTTCGGCTGTAGCCGATACGAGGACAGCGACTTTCTGCCGTACACGCCTTCAGCCTACATCAGTACCTCAACTGGCAAACGGTTCTACCGCGGTACATACACAGTCTCCTGGCCACTCTCCACACGCTTTGTAGGGGAAGGAACATATTCCTACTGGACGTACACCTACCCTGGACAAACCGGTCAGATGATTGAAGGAAGTCTTGTTGTTGGTGAGTGTGCCACCGAACAGTTTTAACAGCTAATAATAATAATAACAATAATAAATCACGCGCCCTGAGCTCTTGTGAGATGGGGCGCCACAAATACCCTCTATTATTGTTATTATTAAATGGCATTTGTCGGGCACATTTCTTTGGAATAAATTCAATGCGCTAATCACTCGCCGACACTCACGCACATTTTACAAACGATGGACAGACATACACTGGTGAAACTGACTAGTTGTTGACACGGGAAATTACTGGAAAGATTTACAAAAGAGGAGCGTTTTAAGGTTGCTCTTAAAAACAGACAATGTGGGCGCATTTCTCAGATGTGCTGGCATGGAATTCCAAAAGGTTGGTGCAACAAAACTGAAAGAGCGCTCGCCAATGGATTTCAGGACTTTTGAGAAGCCTCTCGGTCGACGACCGTATGGTTCGCGAAGGTTGATAGGTGACGAGTGAAGCCGAAAGGTATGGTGGAAGGGTGCCATCAAAATGACGAAAGGCCAGAACAGAACAGCTTCAGTGACTACACACACACACACACACACACACACACACACACACACACACACACACACACACACACACATATAAATTAAAGTCAGAATATATATATATATATATATATATATATATATGTGTGTGTGTGTGTGTGTGTGTGTGTGTGTGTGTGTGTGTGTGTGTGTGTGTTAAGAACAGTGGAGCACAGGCTAGTATATGATTTCTAAGGAAAAACGATTTTCAGGAAACATCCAATATTTTTTTTAAATGCCAAGTTACGTTTTGTCTTCAGTTTTCAGTCCAATGATCTTTGACACGGTTTTTACAGGAGATGCACGCTCAATAGCCCAATCTCACGATCAAGTGGGCAATGCGAAAAGGATGACTGTGATATATCGAAAAACCACCACTGGTGCCTTTTAAGGGCTAAATTTACTAATAAAATTAGTACTAGGTTTTTGCCAGGGTAATGAAAACGGAATTCGAACGGCAGTCATGGTCGTCTTTGTTTCCAGAGAGACCGTCCCCACCGAGCGTACAGTGTGAAGGCGCCCTCCGTGACACGGGCCGAGTGCCGTATGTGTGCAGCACGTCCTCTCTGGGCAGCCCGGCGGGGAGGCTGATCTGGTTTTCAGGGGACACCGTCCTCGCTGCCGGTCAGTACGGTGTCACCTCACTGCAGTTCCCCTCCAACGTGACGGTTGATGGGTGTGACGTCATGGAGATCACGTGTCAGTTGGATTGGATTCTCAAACAGAATCTCTCCTTTCCCCTTGCTTGTACGTTGCACTGAAGTAGATAAAAATGAAGAACAATTACAACAATAACAACAATTAACACAACAGACTCTCTCTCTCTCTCTCTCTCTCTCTCTCATATACACACACACAAACATAAAACAACAACCACAACCACAACAAAAGTCACTTCTTGCCAACCCCAAAGCAAGCAAACATAAAAAACAACAAAACAGCAACACAATGACATCAACTCTCACCAAAACACACAAACAACAAAACAAGAAACATGCCCCTCTCCTCCCCCACCCCTCCCCGAATAGAAAAAAAAAAAAAGAAAAAGAAGAAAAAGAGAAAAAAAGAGAAAGGACATAACACGGACAAATAACAGAAAGAAAGAAAGAAAGAAAAACAAAACAAAACACCTTGTTTTTCAAGTTTGTGTCCTTGATGGAAAAATGAAACAGTTTTCTTTTCAAAAAGTTCTATTCTGCAAACTAAACTAACTACCGGTGAATCATCAATCTGTTTTACGCTGAAGGCTGGACGAGGGAACAGAACTCACCAGATACACACAGCACGGACAACGTATGGGGGATCACAGTGAGCGCTGTACTTGCTTTGTTTGTGGTCGCTGTCGTCATTCTCGTCATTCTTCTTCGGAGACGTGGACTCAGCTCGCGTAAGTTAATTATAATAAAAACTACGCACGACCATGCGCACACACGCATTACACTTCATGTTCTGAAGACACTCACGGTATGTCTGAAAACGATCACGATAACACGATCGTACAACAATTACGTCATATTGAACGTGCCGTCATCATGTCTCTCCTGTTTCCAAAGGTGGTGGTGGTGACCCTGATGCTGGAACTGTACACTTTCAGCAGAGGATCCATTCCGTTACACAAGCAGAGGATCCATTCCGTTACTACACCGGCCTTAACATCCAACACGTGGCTAGGGCTGGACGAGCTAGGTCAACAACTGAACGTAGTTCTGTTAAGATGACGCCGATGTTTTTCAATCATTGGTGATCTTGTGATGTCGCAGACGCCCCCCCCCCCCCCCACACACACACACACGCACACAGAGAGAATGAGAGCGTCACACATCCGCACACATGTTGCCAAAGTCATAAATCAGCAGCTAGAAGTCGCTGTAAATCACACACACACAAACTAGGACCACTTCTCTCGCAGACCCCGTGCAAGTGCACGAGAATACTGACGTCAGTGACAAGATCTAATCGCGCTCTGCGTGTCCCACCAGGAGATAGTTTGGTATCCACTGACACTTGGTGCATGTCGGCCATGACCACGTCACTAATTTACATGTTGCCCAGCCGCGCCCGCTGTCTAAAACGACTTTTCCGTAGCAACCGCACGCAGTGCACGCTTGTTTACCATCTGATCTCTCTCTCTTACACATATTCCCACAACAAGGTGGGTAAACGTCCTTGGTTTGTGATACGCTGTGCGGTGGTAATATGTAGGTAAAAACACACACTAGCTTGCTGTGTAGGCTTCTATCTGACCAAGAATAAGTTTGTGCGGCATATTTTATGCATCTACTACTCTAACACTGGAGCACCTACATCAATCAATTGCATGCGTACAAGAGAGTAGCAACAGGCAGTTAACGTACGGTATTTTGTGTGTGTGTGTGTGTGTGTGTGTGTGTGTGTGTGTGTGTGTGTGTGTGTGTGTGTGTGTGTGTGTGTGTGTGTGCAAACGTGCAAGTCAGGTTGGTGATACGCTGTGCAGAGATCACTGTACGGTAGCAGCTTGGTGATACGCTGTGCAGAGAAGATCGCTGTAGGCCAGCTTGGTGATACCAAAGACCGTAGATAATTATCTACGATCTTTGGTGATACGCTGTGAAGGATGCAAAACAGTGCTGGCTCAAAACCACGCTGACCTTTCAATCAGGAACTGGCTGCATGTCAGTTCTGCACAACTGCAGCAAAACCAAAGCATGCATATGCTGAGGCACGTCTCATTTGCATTTTTAAGAAGAAATGGTCTTCTTGGTTTTAAGGATGTTGAGGATGCTTGACCAAGTTTTGTGACCATATGAATAGCTCCGCCTCACCCTTATGATACGTTTGCTGAACATTTATGTGCTATTTTTGGACAAAACAAACAACCATAGCCTACACACAAACAAAAAAATACAAGAAAATTATGTATTAAGCATATAGTAACTTTCTAGGGAACATCGCCTATGATATGATTGTTAGTTTTATATACAACGCCGGTTTGCATGCTTCTTGCAGGCTATAAATTATAATTATATGTAAAGTATGTCACACTTGCTTTTGCCCTTTGTTATAATGCCTGGATCCGTGAAATTAAAAAGAACTAATGTTTACCAATACCTGGAACCTGCTTCTAGAACGTTGCTCTTCCATTAGTTTGTATTCAACTGGCAAACAAACAAACAAACAAACAAACAAACAAACAAACAAACACTATGTCTGGGAAGTAGTGAGTGTGAAAGCATAATTATCTTACTTTGTAGGGGACACCCATGGAATACATTTAAATTGGTTTGTCTGATGCCGGCCATGTTTGTTTGCCAGTAAGTCTTGTATATTTCAGTCTTGTTTTTGTCTTCAAGATTTGGTTGTTGTCGTTCACTGGGTTTGTTTACACGTAGCTGGATTTATCCTACAAATATGTGGTAGAAAACCTGCTGCTGCAGTGGTAAGTTTTATTGTTATTTGAATTGGTTTGTTTGTCGGTTTGATCGCCTGTGTTTTCATTTTTTTGTGTTCAGTGGGTTTGTTTACACGTAGATTTATCCTATAAATATGTGGTAGAACTTCTGCTTCTGGAATGATAAGTGTCACTGTTATTTGAGCTGAGTTTTTTTTTCCATGCTTTGATTTGATTTTGTTTGGGTTTTTTTTTCGTTCTGTGGATTGGTTTACACGTTGTATGTGCTAAAATATCAAGGAGAAAAATTGCTTCTGGAATTATACATTCCATTGTTATTTCAATTGGTTTGTTCGTCTTTTTGATTGCCTTAGTGTCGGTTTGAACCAACAAAGGAAACGACTGTATGCAGAAGCAGCAACTGTCTGGCTGAAGTTAGGGAGATGTAGCAATACACGTGCTGTATAAATTCCACTGTACCTTAATTTCAAGGTGTGTTTGACTAACTGAACGCAGCACCAGCAAAAGAGACTTAACATGACTGAAACAAAAGAGGTCGATATAATTTTAAGTGAATGAAGTTATATATATATATATATATATATATATATATATATATATATATATATATATATATATATATATATATATATATACAACTTCATTCACTTAAACTTCTATCGACTTCTTTTGTTTCAGTATATATATATTGAGTGTAAAATAAACATTCATGTACACGGATAACTCTTTAACTCTTTATAATTCATTTTAATCGTCTGCCCTGTCACATTCTTTTTTGTTTGCTAGTTGTCTTCAACACTTGGTTAGTTGCTTGCACACACACACACACACACACACACACACACACACACACACACACACACACACACACACACACACACACACACACACACAGAGAGAGAGAGAGAGAGAGAGAGAGAGAGAGAGAGTGAAAACTAAGTGAAAGGAAAAAAAAACCTTGAATCCCATTAAAGAGAAAAGAACATTTTCTAATAATTATCAGACAAGTAAAATGGAACTGAATTTATTACTATGATAATAACAGGGGGAATATGGAGAAAATTGACAGTACAGAGATACACAACCCTTGCTTTTCATCATAACATACATTCAACTGTAGAAATTCCTCTGAGCGAGGCGTCCTCATCTCTTCATACGGACGGGGAGCAAAGGTTCTTGTTATAACACACAGCTGCACTTTGTCAGGAGTTGTAGAACAGCCCTACTGTGTTCCAGGTACAGGCAGAAGACAGGGTTCTGGCTACAGCGTTACCTAGCAACTGACCAACTGACCAAGACGAAAGAGAACGAAGAACACGACCACGATCACGTGCTTCAAACACTGGGCGTGATCCAAAGACACTCATCTCTTCAAGGATTAAAAAAAAAAAAATTTATCAGCACATGACGTTTTTCTGTATTGCTTGTGGGTGTGGTGGAATGATACAGATTTTCGGAGAGCCGAACTCGATAACGGGAGATAACTTCTACCACGTCCCATTTCTTGTCCTGGCTACCGTGCTGCTCATCGGGGGCGTCTCTCCGGGTTATCCGGCTTTCCTCCCCCAGGGAAAAAAAATTGAAAAGAAAATAGGAAAGGTTTTTAGTGGCGCTGCTCCTCGGCGACGCCCCAGCCCGAATTTTCCGAAAGGGATAATAAAGTAAAAAAAAACAAAACAAAACCACAAAAACCAAAACTCTGTTGGTTTTGACCTCATCAGTTTCCACTGCTTCCGACTTTGAAATTTATGAGAGAATGGCATTTGAACTGTCTAGCTTCTCACCTTTGTGCTGACTTATATGCGAGAACAAATAACTGTCCTACGTGAAATGGTGATTCATTTTCTGGGACATCAAGTACAACAATGGAAGTTTGTAAAACGAAAAGAAAACAATAGCTCAACAATACAAGTGTCTACGCAACACTCCCCCCCCCCCCCCCCTCACTGGCTTACATACTATTCGCCTTGAAGGAACATTTATTGAGGAGCTTGCGTAAATCTGTTTATTATGAGTATGTGGCACCGTTCATTCGGGCCGATCATCAGGGATTCTCTCCGGGTACCCCGGCTCTCCCCCCTCTGCTTTGGAAATGTTCAGCCCAGAAAAGTTGAAAAATGCATGCAATTTTAAATTCCGAAATTTCAGTTGCTGAGCCGACCCTCCCCCCCCCCCCCCCACGTGATTGTAATGTGTTTACGTCCAGGATGTGTGAGTGCATGTGGTTCACGTGAGGTTGCGTGTTGGTTCAGTTCGCGGCGCTCTGAAGAAACTGGGTAAAGCGCCTACATAATCAACAATTATTATTATTATTATTTTTTTTTTTTTGCTGCCCAAACTCTTTGCCAGCTCCAGTGGTGTTCCTCCCAGGTAATGGGTAGAATGCACGGAGGGCTCGGAAGCTGGGACAATTTTTATTATGCATGATGATAGAGATGAGGATGATGGTAAGATGATGCTATGGAGGTCCGTGTGGTTTGGGACTGCGGGACAGGGCCGCATTCCTCGCTTCCTGTCATAAATATCCCGGCATTAACCAGGCCCGGGAACTACGGCACCTGAGGTGCCGGCGTGTAATCATCCACATCATAAGACGTGTCATACCAAGGGAAGCACCCCCAAAGTCGCACCCATGAAGTGGGTGAAACTCGGCTGTGTGGCAACAGCCTCCCCATTGGGTCCATAGCACACCCGCTCTGGGTAGGAGCCGACCTAGGTAGGAAAAATCCCGCTTGCCTCGGCTGGGATTCGAACCCGGGTCTCCTGGTTGATGGTCCGAAGTGCTAACCACTACACTACGGGGGCCGGTATAACCCATTATTATTATTATCGTCTTGTTTGAGGGCGAGGGGTGGGAGTAGTGGTTACTAGACTTCCTTGTTGTAGAAGTAGAAGGCATATTGACAGTCACTGACCTTGAACTGCATACGTTCACAAGTATCGCATTCATCTTGCGTGAATGGATTCACACACACGCGCACAAAACCTGTTTACACGGACATCAAGGTGACTTTATCAGGAAGTAGACTGAAGCCCCCTACCCGTCTTGCCAGCAGGACACACAAGTAAAGACTTCAAGGCGTCAACATGTTTCATGCAGGGTTCCTACCGTTGCTGTTGGTGTATTTTTCAGCTTTCAGGCCGACTGAAGGTATGGATGGTTAAAATATTGTTTGTTAAAGTTAAGGGGGGGGGGGGGTGGGGGTGTATATGAAGTGTATGGCGGACGTCGGTTTTTGTTTTGTTTTTGTTTTACTGTTTTTTTTGTGTGTGTGTGTGTGTGTGTGTGTGTGTGTGTGTGTGTGTGTGTGTGTGTGTTTTTCCTGTGGTCTTCTTTGGTCGTGTGGTGTAGCTTTGCTGTTTGCTGTCGGCTTTGAAGCCAACACACCATGAAAGTTTTGATGTACATAAATAACGATCACCGTAATGGTCCGTGCATGGCTTATGTACCATCATTTTGCGACCAGTTTTGGGTTTAGTATTACACTACGTGAAGGATTTACAACTTCCCATCTGCGATCTAAAGTCAGCAGGGCTCGTCACATCCCTCAGTTACCGAGGTTCTGACTGGATAAGCGCTGGCCGACTGACTTGAATGAACTCCAGTTGAATACGTGCAAAGTTTACCACCTGTATATTTTGAATAAGGTCACTAGTAAAGGGACGAGAAATCCCCCCCCCCCTAAAATTTTTGTTATGCCAGACGCTTTTCTTTTTAGCTTGGAATAGGAGGGATGGGGGAATAGCCGAGCGGTAGAACGCTGGTCTGTCAATATTCGGGTCGTGAATTCAATCTCGGCTTTGATCAAATATTTGTACCGGCCTTTTTCTCGTTGTCCCGTTTTTGATGTCATCAGTATGTGGTGGAAAACGACGTTAAACACTCGAACACGCACCCACCTACCCTCCTTTCAACCGCCGGCCATAAGCCAAGGGGGATGATCACGTGACCAGCGCCAGTACGATGTCCGACTGAAAGGGCCCGCCTGATTGTCGTGATAAAGTTTTTAGGAATTACAGTAGTTGTTTTGGGAATTATCTCTTTCGGACGATCGTTTTGCAACACTGTCTAATAATATTTATCGCTGTCGCACTGGAAATCTCTTGCGTGAGTTCTATTTTATTCACGTAAATCAAGGGGGTCCTTTTCGTCGGAGTGCTCTCGGTGACCTCTGTACTATATGCCGTCTTGTCATCGCGCTGCGTGGATGACATGCTTATCCACCGTGTACGCCCCAATACTGTAACCGTGAGGCTGGCCCTCAAACAAGGCATTCTGTATTAGTCATATCCAACGAGGAAGTGTATTTACGTACGTCACTAAGACCTCGACTGCACTAAAGCCGGTATTTGAAACCCTCTGTTATCCACTGACTGAGCGGCGTTGGAATGTTCTTTTTAGTTTTCTGAATGCCGTAAAGGTGTCCTTTGTTGTGTTAGCAATATCAGTTACACTTCTATACTGAATGTTTGTTGGAGAAGGACACACTGGGATTTTGCCAAATGTCACTACGCCAGTGACATAGCTCTGTGTAATTCCATTCAAGTAAGTGCTTTAAAACTGATCTTGTATAGTTGACAACATGTCCCTACGTCTGACGGGTCATGACGTTTATCCACAACAAAGATCCTGTTTCATTGTTAGACTTAATGAGGTGAATCGTTCCGTCAGTTTCAGCTATAAGTATGGGATGCAGCTCCCAAGACTATCTGGAGGGCAATAGCTACAGTTTTGATTGCTTCCTTGGAAGGTCCAGCAGTACAGGCAGCTGGTCGCTGATCTCGCCAACTGGACAAGTAACGGACATCGGATCCTGTACTAGTGACGGAAACTGTACGCATCCTGTATTCTCCAACTTTCTCCTGAACAGATATGGAAAAACGCAAAACCGCTTGAATATACAAAGTATCAGGAAAACCTCGACTGGCACTCTTGTCTGCAGTGAACATCACAGTGACGGATCAGTGGAGAGGGTGAACTGCACGTTGAATGTGCTCTGTAAGTATTCTGTAACACACACACACACACACACACACACACACACACACACACACACACACACACACACCCCCTAGGAAAAGCTGTGCTGATCTAGTGAACGGTCTTGCTTTATAGATATGAATCAATGGCCAAACTAATGGTCGCAATTATCCAGGAAGCATCATTCTGATTGGGGTAAAATTTCAGTAAGTCAACAATGCATGTCTTGTCTAACAGTACCCGTATTTAGACCGTTTAGAGTTCTGCGCATTTCTGTACCCGCAAACACGCATACTTTGTGCACACCCTCAAAAGCCCATTTATAGGGCTCATATAGTGAAAATGGCAAGATAAACGCTAGTTTTTAACGGTGACGCGGACGGAGAAAAAATTCACGGAGACCACCACAGCATTAGGGGCCTGTGTTCTACTGAAATCTGTAATAAAAAGTTAAGATAAAATTTGTTCTACCTTGTTCAGCATTTTTCCTAGCCTAAAAGGCTTCCATCCTGACATCCTCGAATTTTAAATCTGTTCCAGCGGTACTCATGTCCGGATGTGGCAGTCGAGGATACGAACGTGCGGAAAATTCAGATACGTCTGTCACATGTTACACGTCAGACTCTACACGCCCCATGACGTGGTCACTGGGGACGCCAGCAGGGGAGACCAAAATACTTGGTAGTTGTACTGGCGTCAACACCTGCACCTCTCCTCACAGTCCCTACATCAGCCTGACCAGGCCTAGCACCCGGTACAGTACACTGAGCATTGACAATATCAAGCGGGAGACGGCCGGCACACTGACGTGTTCAGACGGGACAGACACACACAACTGTACACTGGACGTTTATAGTAAGTTCTATCGTCGGCTAACCAACGACGTTGGCAACATGTGTGTGTGTGTGTGTGTGTGTGTGTGTGTGTGTGTGTGTGTGTGTTCTTAGTAAATCCAGTGTCAGAAATTCAATAAAGTGACGAAAGACAGCTGCTTGTCTGCAATGTTGTTAGTCATTTGTAATCCCTTACAGTTCTATTCTAATAGCCCATTCTTGAATGGAAAAAGCCTGTAACATAATTTTGAAAGAGAGAACCTCCCAAAGTGCAGAGAAAACAACGGAAACACCATGGTACAATTGAAACGTTACAGTTCATTGTACAGGTTGTGCATTTCTACATACAGTAGACAAGTTTGATTTTACTCCGTTTCTCTACAGACAGAGCAGTGGTTGAGAACTGCACCAAACTTCAGATTCATCGCACGAACTGGACAGTTGTGACAACGTGTGACTTCACCATGGCCTATTCTGCTCTCGGCAAATTTGAATATCGTGTTCGTCAGTACTGGCGAGTGGGTACCACACTGGACAATTTCTGTTTGTATCGCCCTTCAATAATATCTGACGACTTCTGTCAACCGCCATTCATTCGTTTAGCCGCAGATGCGCGTAGTTTTGATGTGAGGGAACATTTGTATACTCCCACGAGAAATACTAAGTCAGTTTTGTTTTCGGCGGTCAGTGAAAGGGAATGGTCAAAACTGTATCGCAGAGTTAGTCACGATACGCGAAAGAAAGGTACGGCAAGTGAAACTCTATTTTACTTGGTCACGTGACGCATGACGTCCACGGTTTCCGGTTGAATTTAAATGGGTTAAAAATTAATGTTTGTGTGGCGATGAAGGTAAAGAAATGAAACTTTGAATATTTAAAAAGCCAACTAACACAAAACAACAACATAAAAAGTTTGGATAGTTGTTTTTGGCAAAGTCACGCTTGCCTGACACGTAATTGCTTGTATCACACAATTTTCAACAGGCATGTTTTTGTTTTTGGCACTGCATGCGAGGAATGCTGTAAAAAGCAATAATTTTGCAGGGTAGACACAGAGAGTGGATTGGAGACTGTATATACTGGAACACGTGACGAATACACAACACATTTTAACAATTCTTCACAAACATGTGGAATGATATTTCACTGATAACTAATTTTGACAATTGTTTCAACTTCTAACAAGGACTCCCAGTATAGAACTTCCCGATATGACGACAGCGATTATCAGCCATACACGCCCTCGCCCTACATCAGCGCTTCAACTGGTAAAGGTTTCTATCGGGGGACATACACAGCCTCCTGGCCACTACCGATGCTTTATTTAGGGGACGGAACATATTCCTATATGACGTACACCTACCCTGGAAACGTCTACAAATCTATTGAAGGCAGCTTTATTGTTGGTGAGTTTCAGTTTAAGTCTGATAACCTCTCTTATTAATCGAGGGGTCATAATGCACATAATTAAACAGCGCCTGGACCGTGGCTGCTTAGAAAGCATTCAGAAACTGCGCTATGACTAACTGATTATTCACTTTGACGCCCACCAGCACTCTCGATCATGAAAACTGCAACGTATTTACGCTGAGCTTCATTTGTCAAATGCGCACCTTTGGAAAGAACATTCATCTAGGGTGATTTTCCATCATTAATGCCTATTCAACAAAAATTTGCGTTTGATCAAATGCGGCTTTACCATTTCCGGTTTCAGGAATCAGAAGCTTATTTGTATTGTGGGACAAAAAGGAGGGCTCTGGCTTAGAGTATTCTCAGTGGTGAACACGAACAGCGTTTAAAGTTTTGAAAATGACGAAACATGTCAACTGGCATAAAGCAACCAGGAGTCCCCAAACAGTGCAAAAATATTCCAGAATGACTTAAAACAAACTAAAAGAACAACGGGTCATCAGAATTAGCCGTTAGGACTGATTTTAAATGATGCACCAGAACACCCCAGGGGTACGTTTTAGAAGTTAGAACAGAAGTTCAACGGGGCAGAATGTTCTCTAAAGCCAGTTGGATTATATTGAATTGCTGAACTGTCAACGGCATGTTAGCCATATTTGATCAAACGCAGATTTTTGTGCAACAAACAATAGAAAATATAACCCTGTCTGAATGTTTTTGCCCAATGTGCACATTTGACGCAAGTTATTCAGGAACGCAAAATTTGGCAGGTGGTTTTAGGATCGTGTGTGTATAATGTGTCGGACATAGACGACATAACGCCTTTACGCTGTCGGTTTACCACCACCACCACCACCACAACAACAACAACAACAACAACAACCCCAAACAACAACAACAACAACAACAACGACAACAACAACAACAACAACAACAAATCATGTCTTCCGGCTATCCGCGGTTAACATTCAGCAGGTCCACTGATTACGCCGTCACAAACTCGTTCGTATTCTCAGTACATGCAACAGCGATTTCTGGCTAAGCTGAATAATATACTCAAGAAGTTAGAGGTAGCAACTTATAATGTAAACTTATCCATAACTAGCCTCTACATGTAATACGCAGTGTTCATGTGGATGAACTTACCTTACCACAATGTACGGAATTTAGTTGTATAGCAGGTTGTTGAGATGTGTATACGACAACGGCGACCATCCTCATTGTCGTCTTTGTTTCCAGATAGACCGCCCCCGCCGAGCGTGCAGTGTGAAGGCGCCCTCCGTGTCGCGGGCCGAGTGCCGTGTGTGTGCAGCACGTCCTCTCTGGGCAGTCCGGCGGGGAGGCTGATCTGGTTTTCAGGGGACACCGTCTTCGCTGCCGGTCAGTACGGTGTCACCTCACTGCAGTTCCCCTCCAACGTGACTGTTGATGGATGTGACGTCATGCAGATCACGTGTCAGCTTGACTGGGTTCTCAAGCAGAATTTCTCCTTTCCGCTTGCCTGTAAGTTGCATGATAAAAACACTAAACACTACTCTCTCTCTCTCTCTCTCTCAACAAAACATAATAAAACAACAATCACAACCACAACAACAGTCAGTTCTCACCAATCACAAAGCAAGCAAGCATACAAACAACAAAACAGCAACACAACATCAACTCTCACCAAAACACACAAACAACAAAAACAAGACCCCCCCCCCCCCCCCCGACAATAGAAAGAGACCTGCTTCTCCAAGTTTCTGCTATTTTGTCTGTTTTGGTGGTGGTGGTGGTGGTGGTGTTTTCTTTTTCTTTCTCTCTTCAAATCTGTCAGATCTACCAAAGACTCCGCTTTAGCGGATCTAGGGTCTTTAGATCTACCAACAGTCAGCAGAACTGTGCAGGGCTCCCCATCACGCGCAGAGTGCGCGTCGTTCACGCACTAGAACGCTGTTTCACTCTCTAGAATCTTGTTTTGTGCGTGGGCTTCAGCTTGTGCCTTTGACGCAAAGTAAAACAGTTCTCTTTTCACAAAGTATTCTTTTGTACAAACTAAACTTAAGCTGGTCCTACACGTTGCTAGAAGTCGCCCTATCCCTGTCCTGTCGACTATCATCTAGCCGACTGGTGGAGGGTCCCTCGCCGTACACGCCGATAGTTGAGCAGCAGTCCTGTAGTACTTGTTTACCATATATGGAAAGTCACGCGAGACTACTCTCCCTTGAAGACAAAATGGCGGCTCCCATGGCGGACTACGATTTAGATGATTCAGAAGAAGATTTGGAAGTGATTGCGGCCGCTGTTGCTATTCTTGCCGAAGAAGACCAACCGTGTAGTTTCGTCCCTCGTATCCCATATGCTTGGATTGTCTCTCACTATCTCGGTAAACCTTGCTGTGGCACAGTCGTCCATCTTCTCGGCCATCTTGATTACGTCACGACTCACGTGACCACCCTACTGTTGATTGGTCGCTAGATGCTAGACTAGCGACAAGTGGATAGAAAAATAGAAGCCAGTTCTATCGCGGATATATAGCGGATAGGGGGCTGTCCGCAGGGGTGGATAGACTAGCGGATGACTATCGGAGCGGGGAAAGGCCGATAGGATAGGATAGTGCGAAAACTATCCACGTGTAAGGCAGCCTTAACTACCGGCGAACAAATTATCAATCTGTTTCACGCTGAAGGCGCCGACACACACATCACGGACAACGTATGGGGGATCACAGTGAGCGTTCTGCTTGGTGTGGTTGTGGTCGCTATCGTCATTCTCGTCATCGTTCTTCTGAGACGTGGAGTCTGTTCGCGTAAGCTGATGATAATAAAAACTACGCACGACGATGTGGGGCATGATTATTTGCCCGGTGGTCAAATCCACAGGAACCATAACCACGGCAGCTACGTATATTAGTCGAAGTATTTATCAGTCAGTCAGTCAATCCATCCATCCATCCATCCATCATTTTATTGTCCCAAAGGGGGAAATTCAAGTCAAGTGAAGCGCACACACACACACACACACACACACACACACACACACACACACACACACACACACACACACACACACACACACCTTCATCAGTTCTGAAGACACTCATGGTATGTCTGAAAATGAAAAGGATCAAACACTATCATACGACAGCTAAGACATAATGAGCGTGACGTCACCATGTCGCTTGTGTTGTCAAAGGTGGTGGTGGTGACCCTGATGCTGGAACTGTACACTTTAGTCAACATCATCCACAAGCAGAGGATCCAGTCCACACCTACACCGGCCTTAACATCCAACACGCGGCTGGGAGACGGGAGAACACAGGTGAACAACTAAACATAGTTGTGTAAAGATGATGGCGATTTTTCAATCATTGGTGATCTTGTGATGTCGCAGGAACCACTGGCACACACATGTATACACACACACACACACACACACACACACACACACACACACACACACACACACACACACACACACACACAGCTAGAACTCTGTATACACACGCACACACGCACGCTCGCACGCACACATGCACACACCTTTTGGGAAATGAACATAACTCGAAAAACTGTGCACCCCTGAAATGAATAATAATAATAATAAACATCCGATTAAATACACTGTGTGTCTTAAATTGTATTGTCGGGGTCTCTCCCTCTGTACTGATCAATCTGACGGTGCTACTATAGACACGTGTCTGGTCTCAGGTTCGGCCCATACTAGGACCACTTCTCTCGCAGACTCGGACCCGGAGGACGTGTACGAGAATACTGACGTCAGTGACAAGATGTAATCGCGCTCTGCGTGTCCCACCTGAAGAAGGTCTGGCATCCACTGACACTTGGTACATGGCGGCCATGACAAGGTTACCAGTTCAGCACAACTGCAGGTGTTGCACGAACCGTGAAATCGAAGCACATATATCATGAGGCACACATCTCATCTGCTTTGGTCTTCTTGGTTTTTGAAGGATGATGAGAACGCTAGACCAAGTTTTGAGACCATATGAACTATTCAATGATACGTTTGCTCTATAGTCATCTCTTTGTGTAAAAGGCAAACAACAATAGCCTATATGCAAACAACACAACACGAACAACAACAAAACACAACAACAGCAGCAGCAGCAGCAGCAGCAGCAGCAGCAATAACAACAACAACAACAACCACAACAACAACAACAACAACCACAACAACAACCACAACAGCAGCAACTGATCAACCGTGGCTATACAAAGCGATGCATAAAGCATGTAGTAACTGTAGGGAACATTTATTAAATCTGTTGTTTAACGCCAGTTTGCATGCCTCTTATGGATTATGTTTACACATAGTTGGAGCTTCTGCTTCTTGAACGTTGCCGTTTCATTAAATAGTATTTAATTGGTAAACACACACACACACACACACACACACACACACACACACACACACACACACACACACACACACACACACACATGTCTAGAAAGTGGTTTGTGTGAAAGCATAATTATCTCAGTTTGTAGGGAACACCCATCGTATACATTTTATTTTATTTTGTTGTCTGATGCCACCTTTGTTTGCCATTAAGTCTTGTATACTTCCTTCTTGATTTTGTCTTCATGGTTTAATTTTTGTCGTTCAGTGATTTTTTTTACAGGTTCTTGGATTTATCCTATAAATATGTGGTAGAAATACTGCTGCTTGAATGACAAATTTCATCGTTATCTTAACTGATTGCTTTTTGTATCGCCTTTGTTTTCATGCTTTGATTTTTTTTTTGTTATAGTGGATTTGTTTACACGTTGTTGGATATGTGCTTAAATGTGTAGTATAAAAACTGCTTCTGGAATGATAAGTTTCTGTATTGCAAAAATCAGAGAAATTCCGGACAGCTGACTGGCTAACGACTCGCGTGTAAATAGTGAAATCCTGCTCCATCCTTCACCATAATATGAAAAGGGCCAAGCTGCCTGTCCCATCCATTTCGCTTAGTACCAAATGGCGCAAACAGCGAACCACATTACTGACAGTTATTGACAATATCACCGAAACTGCGAGCAGGCATACCGCCCGAGCCAGTTGCATGAAACACATGTACACTAGTATGAGACGTAGCTCTAGTCTCATACCGATTACACCGGGACTGTCATCAGCGTGCATTAATGTGTAGTCCCTAAATCAGTCGTAAACTCGCTCTAGTCTTTGGTTATGCATCCCATTCTAACCGTTTATTCTAAGCTTAGTCAAGTTATCTACCTACCACTGTCCGTATGTCTGGGCCCTGACGAATGAAATCACTCGACATATTTTACGTCATTTGCTTTGTCATCCGACATGAAACTCTCTATCGTGTTCTAGTTGACATAGTTGACGTCACTGAGCTCGGCTCGGGTTTCCCTTCAAGCGCTTCTCTTCCGATTTCTACGTCAGGTGTAGCGTTCTCCTGCTTGTATTGTAAGTGCTACCATTTCAAAACATTACAAACTGACTGATTCATCTGTATTATTCATGTTTCCCCCGTACTTTTCGCTGGCACTGTGAACGTGTGGTGGACACTGACGTTTGCGACATTTCAAGGGAAGTAACTTCAGTTGTAGAAACATCCCACCCCTGTCAAATGGAACATTTTTTTCAGTTTCGAAACTTAGGCTTTTGAGTTTCAATTGCAATACAAACGTTATCACAAAGACAGTTGACGATATCAAGATTTATCGAAGAATCTCGAACGATTGCAATTTATACGCGCCGCTAAAGCGGCTTGTGCAAATTTCAAACGTCTCGATTCTTTGATAAATCTTGATATCGTCAACTTTATTTACGATAACTGATACTGTTATTTCGATAGTCCTGCTTGTCTTTTTGTTTGCCTTTTAGTTATAATAGCTGTAAGTATGCTCAGAAAAGGAACCAAAACAAATGCAGGGTCAATGGCTGTTTGGCTGAAGCTACCGAATAGCACCAGTACTATATATCGTATATTCCAACGTACTTTAAAAAAGGTTTGTTTGACTGCTTGAAAGCAGCACTAACTAAAGAGATAAAACACAATGATTCAAACAAAGGAGGTCTGATATAATTAACCCTTTCACTGCCGCCGTCGCAGGTTTTCATGAATCGCACCAGTAGCCCCACTGTCAATTTACTTAAAATGTTAAATCTACACTTTCCAGTAGTTGGGGGAAAAAACTCATTGGATGCAGTATGGTTTGGATTCCTGTTTACTGCTGAGTGACATGAAGAGATATGTTATCCGTGAGTGAACCAAAACACATCTGGCAGTAAAAGGGTCAAGTAAATGAAATTGTGTACACAGAGAGTGTAAAATAAACATTCATGTATACAGATAATTCAGATAGTTCAGTTCATTCCTGTCACACTCTTTCTTTGTTTGTTGTCTTTAACATTTGTTCAGTTTTAGTTGTTTCGCACACACACACACACACACACACACACACACACACACACACACACACACACACACACACACACACACACACACACACAAAGAGTAATAATTTGGTTTCATCCTCACAGTTATGCAAAACAAAATTAATAAAGCAAACAAAACAAAGAAAACAGGAGACAGCTTTCCCGAATCATTCAACCACCAAAACCAACATCAACTGGTGGCAACCAGTGGAAGTATGCTAGGTTGACGTTGAGGACTAACAATAACATAGGGTCGGCTCGGAGTGTACACGTGTCATGAACAATGACAGTGCAGGGATACACACTACACAGGCCTTGCCTTTCATCACTGTATGCCAGCCATTCTTGTCATTAAATACTGGCAAAGAGTAAATGATTATGCTTAGCTTATTGTCATTATGCACGTGTACCTTGTCAGCAGTTATAGAATAATCCTGTTGTGTCCCAGGTACAAGCAAAAGACTTGACTTCTGGCTCCAGCGTTACCTAGCGATTGACCAATGACCAATGACGAACAAGATCACATGTGTCAAACACTGAGCATTGTCCACAGACTTTAGACTCCTCACAGCTCCTTATCAGCCATGTATTGTCAATATGTTTTGTCTGAAACGTTATTAAAATAGAAACTAATTTAGTTTGCACATTTGACTCTTTTCTAGCATTGCTTTCTGATGGAGCGATTCAGATTTCCCCGACAATCGAACTCGAGAACGGGAGGTAGCAAGATTTTACACCCCCCCCCCCCACCCTTCAATCTCCGACGCCGTCACTATTGACCCAATCAACTTCCAGAGCTCCCCTATGTGGTGGAAAAGGACGTTAAACCCCCAAACACCCACCCACCCACCCTCCTAGAGCTCCCGACTTTGAAATGTTTGAGAGGAAGGGCCTTTGAACGAACATATCGTTTCATCGTGTGTATGAGTGTGGTGTAATAGTCTATATATGTAACGTATGAATATAGTATAACTGTTAGTGTCTATGTGTGCCATTTGTCTGTGTATTGTATATGAATAATAAATGTATTGTCTGGTATAAAAATGCCAAAAAGAAGAAGAAGAAAAAAAATCCAACTTATCGTCTTTGGCTGCATCTGACTATCATGTGTTGACTTACGTACGAGAACAAATAACTGTCCGATGAGAATGGCTAATATATAATTTGATCCGGGAGATCGAGCACCACAATGGAAGTTTATGCAAGGAAAGGAAAAGCGCACGTATGAATTAGTACGCTTGTAACTCATCCATGCCGCCTCGCTTACATACACTTTGAAGGAACATACAGAGGAGATGTCATAAGTCAGTGCAGGGACAAACCCCCTGAGAGGGGGGCATATTGCCCAACCCGGAATGCATTTACGTGCATATACCTAAGTCAGTTACCCATTTATCAAAGTCATCTTACGTGAATGGATTCTATAAATAGACATACCCGCACAATACATGTTTATGCGGACGTCAAGGTAGTGACTGTATCAGGAAGTAGATTACAGCTCACACCCGTCCTGCCAGCAGAGGACACAAGACTTCAAGGTGTCAGCATGTTGCGTGCGATGTTCCTACCGCTGTTGTTGCTGTGTTTTTCAGCTTTCAGGCAGACAGCAGGTATGAAAGGTTCAAACATTATTTGAGAAAGATAATGGCTGAAATTTAACAACGATATGTATGTATGTATGTATGTGTGTGTGTGTGCGTGCGTGCGCGTGCGTGCGTGCGTGCGTGCGTGTGTGCGTGCATGCGTGCGTGCGTGTGCGTGCGTGCGTGTGTGTGTGTGTGCGTGTGTGCGTGCGTTTGCGTATGTGTGCGTGTGTGTCTGTGTGTGTCTGTGTCTGTGTGTGTCTGTGTGCGTGCGTGCGTGCGTGCGTGTGTGTGTGTGTGTGTGTGTGTGTGTGTGTGTGTGTGTGTGTGTGTGTGTGTGTGTGTGTGTGTGTGTGTGTGTGTGTGTGTGTGTGTGACTATACTTTTAGTCAGCTAGAAAGTGAGAAATGTTGGGATGAGTGAAATCTTTTGTAGAAATCCGTTGTTTTAGTTCACCCTTAAGGGCCATTCGTTACGATTATGGGCATTGATACAATGACACGGTGAGTCTGATTCACCGTCGCAGTTGATGATGATTTTTGGCCATTGTCAGGCGCCAGGAAAAAAACGTCAATGCAATGCAACGGCAAAAAACATGCATGCTCACAACGCGTTGGATAAGGACTGGGGAAAACACTTCAGGTCTTGTTTACACTGTACTTTAATTTAAAGGAAGTAATTTGGACGCGCGCTTTTCATAAGGAGGAATGAACTAATGTGCGGATTAGCTGGTGCGCTACTTAGACATTGTGGCTGTTTTATACGTTTGCGGCATCTGTGAAGATGTCCTTTATTATGATTATTATTGTGGTTTGTAGTTTTAGTTTCTGACACACTTAGTCTTTCAATAGTTATTGCATGGGAGTGTTGGTATTGTATATGCTATTTTAGTTTCCAACAGAACAGATACTGTAAATTCTGTTTAAGGATTATAAAGAAATTATCTTATCTTGACAAAAACATCAGACATTCAAGAACCGTCACTACTTTGTTTTTCAGCGTGCGGCTACAATACACTCTAAATAAAACGCGCGCGCCTGGCATTACGCTATTTGGTCTACCCGAAACTTGCACTCAGATACAGGCCTATGACCTGAGAATTTGATGCAACTAATCGTTTTTGGTGCACTGATTAAACAATATGCAACAAAATTTTCCACGTTGTTTTATGCCAGACGAATGTCGTTTCAACCGCCCCAATACTGTAAGTGTGACGTGAGGATGGCTTTCAGACAACGCTTTGTACTAGTCTAGTCATACCCAAACAGAAAGTGTATTGCACACAATGTCATCAACACACCGACTGCTTTTATGCATGACCCTGAAACCCCGCTGTTGCGCACTGGCTGAACGGCTTTTGAATTTTCTTTTCATGTTTACTGAATGCCGTCACGGTGTCATTCGTGACTTTGGCGTGACATTACAAGGGTGGTCTATATGTCTATATGGGAAGGGACATAACTCTGGAATCTACTCTGCTCAACAATGTTATGTCGCCAAGTACCTCTCAATTCAGGTTTAGAAACATAACAAATTCAGTTCCCCAATAATATGCTATTCTTATTAGGCAGACGTGTTAGATTTATGTGACATAACTTTGCGTGCATTTTAAACCGTGATGCAAGCTGAAAATGCTATTTCTACTTACATAGAAGATGGTCTAGTTTGCCTGAAAAGTTTTTTGTTTTTTGTTTGTTGTTGTTGACTTAATCTGCACGTGTCTCGCCTGTCGTACTGATGTCAGTTGGCCTGGTTATATTCATGCCTAAATTCAGATACAGCGGCATGGCCTTGCTTTTCTTATCAAGGGTTCGCAGATCAAGATTCTGCCATGGAACTAGGTGTACTCACTTTGGCTGTGGTTCACGACACAAAATATGAACACTTTATCGTTTATTTAGCATTACCTATGTGCATTTTAAACCACAATACGAACCGAAAAAAATTCAGCAAACTGTTAAATGTGGGCAAAGAAACACTTTCCCCCGATCACCCGTATGTGGTGGAAAAGGACGTTAAACTCCCAAACACCCACCCACCCACTCCCCCCTTACGCTTTAGCCACCTTTCTCATCTGTCATATGGATATGTTTGCCCATGAATATTTAGTTTCAATCAAGGCAGGTCAAGGTTTTTGTGGAGTTGGTCATCGCAGCGCTGAGTATGTCCGGTTTTGATGATTCGGCCATAACAAGGAGGAATGGACCTATCCCATAAAGTTGTTTCTCAAAATTTCATGCTATTTTGTGTGAACCGAACAAAGTACAGAAACGAAAGAAAATCGAACAAAAGAAGTAAAAAAAAAAAAAAAAAAAAGGAAATAAAAGTATAGCAAGAAATCCAACGGAGCATATCAAGGAAATTGGAGAGCCAGACATGCTAAATACAAGTTGAGGAATACAGCCATTTCCAAGAAAGATGTGCATAATTTGAGAACTTAAACAAAAGTGGAACAATACTAGAGGGATAAACAATGAACAATGATGTAGTACACTCGTTGCACTCCTAGAACTTTCCAAAAGATACTTGTGTAGGTAAGTCTCAAAAGATGTTAATGAGCACAACTGTTAAAACCTCAGTGGAAGGGAATTCCAGGAAGATGCTGCAAAGTAATAGAAACTTGTTTTTATACAAGTCCATTCTGAGATTTTGTCGGGTGTTGGGACAGGCTTGAAAAGAGAAGATAAGTATTTTGTAGTTTGTCATCCGTGCTTGAATTGATAGTAAGATTAAAGCCCAGCTGTCAAACCCCCCCCCCAAAAAAAAAAAAAAAAACAAAAAAAAAAAAAACAACCAAAAAAAAAAAAAAAACCAAAAAATCATCAACCAACCAAACAACAACAACAACAAAAACAAAACAACCAACACCCCCCCCCCCCCACAAAACCCACAAAAACCAAACACCCAACCCCCCCCCCCCCCCCGAAAAACAAACAAAACAAAACAAAACAACATGGTGTCTCAAAAACACTGGTTTCTTATAAATCTGCATCCTGTGTTCAGACTGATTCGGGCAAAAATATTAGCGAACTTGCAAGTAAACGACAGGAAGGAATTTGACGCTGTGCACAGTTAGTGAAAATAAGTTTTGTCTGCGTGCACAACGCATACAGGGCACATGTTTACAACTTAAGGAACACAAGACTGTCGTATTTGTTTTCCGTCTGAGCTGATAAGAAACCCAGTGCTGCTGCAGATTCCGGTAGAATCACGTTGCTTGACTTCGGTCAACGAGAGCCGTGCAAGGGACGTAGGCGATCACCTGCTTATTCAGAGCACTTTTTCAGCGGCTGCAAAGGACGAAAACAGCCTCTCACGGCCTCTTTGGTGGTGGGACCTGAACAAGAGCGGAACAACCTAGCGACAGAATGTGGACTGTTTTCAGTTAGCTGTTATTCCGCATCAAGCTGTGGGATACCGACGAGTATTTTGATCCAAGACGCAAATCAACCCTGAGCTTTAGCGGATCAACATACGAGTCGGTATAACACAGCTTGATGGGGTGTAAATGCTTTATCATCCTTTTTTTCGGAGGGGGGGGGGGGGGGCAAGTTTATGGTATATTTTGAACATTTATCCCGGTAAAACCTGACAGCCGACAGCGGCTGCACATAGACGAACGAGTTTGTACGTCGGCAGAGCACGACGCCGACAGAATAAAGTGTGCCTATTTAGGCCAGCAAGACAGTGTCAATTCACACATGAACTCAAATCCAAAGAAATTACACAAGTTCTAAACTTCAGCTGCAGACACACACAAACTTGCTAACGCTTTCAAGGAAATTTAAATTTGCGAGGTGAATGCGAAACCGATCAAGCACAGCTCAGTCTGTTCACGCTTTGCACGATTAGGGTTCGAGCGGGAGTCTTCCTGTTGCGATTCTTCACGAAATATGAAGCTTTGTGAGTGTTTATTCCAATATTTGCAGTACATGCACACCGTTTCAAGTGTCCTTCCACCAACAGCTACATTTTATAACTGCATGCAACGACACAAGAAGCTTCTGTTCAATCGGAGATCTTCTAGGCCACGGATCCGCTGCCATTCTCTGCGCCGATTGCAGACGAATGAGGCACTCAATCGATTCTGCTCAGCTTTATCACATTTATGTCAAAGGTTTTGGGTTTCCTAGCGTTGATACTGCGTTTGATTTGAGAGCGCAGTGTTTGTTAGGTCAAGTCTGCTGCCGTCTCGAACTTGCGACCGGCTTGCCACGGTCAGCCAAATCAGTAAACAGCATACATTTCGGTGAGACGCCAGCTTCGACTGAAGTTTTTGAGAACGGCTTTTGATAAGTGTTGGTTAAAACTGTCCGAAATTTGAGTAAGGAGTGCTTGCTAGGCACAGGCTACTGTTGTTTTGTACTTGAACAAAGTTTATGAAGTCGGACACACCGATATGCCGAGTCAAAATGTTTCGTCGTCGATGGTGTTGACATAGGGAGCGTGTTCTCCTCGAAGAGTAGTAATACATATACTTGCTCATCGATGACGATTTTTTTTTTGCCAAAAAGGCTGTATCTCTGTTCTCTCTGTCTGAAAGAAAGAAAGAAAGAACCTTCTGGCAGGGAACCATGCCTGATTGTCATGTGATGTGTTCTGTGTCACATGATTTCTCAAGTACTAGCACAATACGGACACTTATTCCACAGGAGATATCAAAGAAAATGATGCCGCTTATTTCACTAAATCCCTGTTTAGTTGAGCTTTAAACCACCTGCTTTCACCCGCATCTCAATCGTCTTGTGTGAATGGATTCTAAAAAAAAAAAAAAAAAATATATATATATACCACTCTACCACATAGGGGAAGTAAGTAAATACCGCTGGGGAGTGGCAACTAAAGGGGGGTAGGTAACTGTGACAATATTGACAATATTAGTTACCTGCCCCCCTTTAGTTGCCACTCCCCAGCGGTATTTAAAGGACTCATTTCAGGGGTCGGTACACGTCTTCGCATGCTTTGTAGTAATGATGACACTCTTCGAGAGCGTATCCAGGAGTATGCAAGATATTTTGCAATGTCTGGATGGAAATTTGATCAGGCTGTACGGAAACTGAACAAAGGTGCTCAGAAGGACAGAAAGAGAGTCCTCCAAAAACCACGAAAGAAAAAAAGGGAAGAAACTGGCTTGGGTTACTAACTATGACCCCCGAGTCCCTTCTAAGGCTTTCATTCTGAGGAGTAATTTTCCAATTCTGTATTCCAACCCAGAGAATGAGAAAATTTTTCCCCGTAAACTCATAATTTCAGATGAAAGACGCCGCAGAAACTTGGGCGAAATTTATAAGCCAACAGTCCCCAAGAGATTCACCCCTCACGGCCCCCAAGCTCAGCCAGGTTTCTTCCCTTGTACTGCCAAACGATGTGACACATGCTCCCATTCCAAGGAAGTCCATCAGTTTAGATCTCCATGGGATGGTAGAATGTGGAACATCAGGCAGAACTTATCATGTACCATGCCTAACCTGATTTATGTGATACAGTGTGACTGCAGCCCTGAGAACATCTACATTGGTTCTACCAAAAACTTAAAGCTGAGATGGGCCAACCATAAGAGCGATATCAAAACTGGCAAAGTTACGAAATGCCAGCTAGCCGCCCATGTCTGTCAGAACCCACATGCAGCTGACCCTCAGCTCCACTTCCTCACCATTTTTGCAATAGAACGAGTGGAGCAAGAAAAGGACCTCATCAAGAGGGAGATATGGTGGCAGTGTAATTTAGGCACCATCTTTTCTGGCCTCAACACCAGGAAAGATCTAGCCACCATGCTCCGTCTTGGTAAGAGGATCCTTTTCTAGAACAGAAGAATGGAATCTGACAGGCATCAGCGAGAGGTTTCGGTCCAGTAATCCAGTAATTTGTGTACAGATTGCAGGGTTCTCAGGGTTGGAGAGAGAGAGAGAGAGAGAGAGAGAGAGAGAGAGAGAGAGAGAGCACGTGAAAGAGCAAGAACATTATTATTGACGTAAGGATTGCGTCATAACCCTGACGTCATTTATTTTGTATTTTGTATTCCCCTGATGAAGGGCCCGCGGAGGGCCCGAAAATTTGGGCTCCATGTCTTGTTGTTGATCACAGTTTTCAAAGAGTGTATTTTCTAGTTATTCAACGTGGATTCATCCATTTAAAAACTCTTTCGGGGATGTGTGGAGCCAGCATGACTTTGTTCGTTTTGTAAACTCAGTATATATATATATATATATATATATATATATATATATATATATATATATATATATATATATATATATATATATATACCTGTTTACACAATACCTGTTTACACGAACGTCAACGTAGTGACTTTTTCAGGAAGCAGGACACAAATGAGCAAATGAAAAGACTTTAAGGCGTCAACATGTGTTGTGCAGGGTTCCTACCACTGCTCTTGTTGTGTTTCTCAGCTTTCAAAAAGTTTCAATGAGGGGACAACGTTTGTAATAATATTTTGAAAACAAACTCCCCTTAGGAGATCCAAATGCATTTCGCCCATCAAAACAATCACATCATAAGTCTGAATTATCGTCACACTTCTGGTAGAACAGAAAAATTAATCAGCCGCTCAAAAGCCGCCATTTAAAAAAAAAATTGTTTCTATGGGATGGAGCAGATTCAGCTGGGTGCAGCAGCAAGTTTCAGTGATAAACAAGATGGTCACCAGCCCAATAATTATGTTGTTTCCATTCTGTGACCTGCTCTCTCTCTCTCTCTCTCTCTGCCTTTCGTTTAGACTGAAGATGTTCAGCGGAGATGAAACAATGACATCAATCATGTTTACATGAAGAAAGTAGTCGAAACATTTTCCATGCTTCTTTCCATACGCGAAACCCCAAACACACGAGGTCGTGTTATTCGCCTAGCTGGTTGACGTCACTAACTTTTTTGACGTATACGAGGTTGTAGCCTACATGAGTACAATCAGTTTGACCGGAATGAATTCTTCTCTCTCTGGGGCACAGAGTCTTTCAGGCGAAATGACGCTTACACTTTGGATAACTGCGCGAGCTTTGCTTCGTTGATCTTTCTGAGGCGTGTGGTTTTTGGCGGAAATGTGCTTGGAGCACAAACTTTCAACTTTCAGCCGCAGTGATTTTTAAGTTGTTTCTCTAGATAGAGAAACAACTTTATGAGACGGGGCAGATTTTGCTGCGCGCAGCAGCAAGTTTCAGTGATACAAAACAAGACTGTGACGTTTCTCCACACAATAATACTTTCACGCACATAGTGACGTAACGAAACCTGCGTCATAGACACTTGACGTGCACACTATGCTGCTGCGTTCTTTTTGGCGGGAGTTGTGAGACGTGTGTCTCTGTGTGTGTGTGTGTGTGTGTGTGTGTGTGTGTGTGTGTGTGTGTGTGTGTGTGTGTGTGTGTGTGTGTGTGTGGACGGATGTAATGATGGCTATCTCCTAAACCACCTCGATGGAGGCCTTTTTACTTTGAGATAAAATGGGAAATCACCTTCTCCAGACCTACCTTTCACGATTTTTAGCCTGCCGCATTTTCAGAAGAGTTATCGCCGATTTTAAAAAATCGGTCGTGTTACGAATTTTTCGAAAAAGCTGTTCAAATTCCTTCATTTTCTAGACTTTGGAAGTTCACCCAATCACACTGCCTGTATTCGTGCTACAGCTTTGTAGCTCTGACTGGTTTTGTGTAAAAAAAATATTTTCGAGGTAGGGGTGGTTTGCACATAAGATCAAATATCTATGAAAAGACTACTGCAAATTACTTATCATCCCGGCATTTTTGTCTAGTGTGACAACTGCACATATGACAGGAACTACTGCACTATTATAGCTTTAGCATTTAGAATAACTGAACTTTTGGATAAACATAACTTTTTCAAGTTTCTGCGAAAAGCACCGGTTAAAAGAGTTCCAAATTTTCGATTTCATAAGTACAATACAAGGTATTCTAGTCCATGTTTCACCAGCCCTCTAGATCTTCCAGATTTTGTGTAAAAATTAATTCAGCCAGGGAAGTCACAAAAGCAACAGGGAAATTACAAGACATGCACAAGCATCATCTGTCATACCACCAGTGTGAAGCTGACGTCAAACGCTTAGTTCCCAGACAAAATAAGCAAGTATCGTCACTGCCTCCGACATTTCACCAGCCCTCTAGATCTTCCAGATTTCATGTGAAAAATAATTCAATCGGGGAAGCCACAAAGCCAACAGGGAAATCACAAGACATAAACAAGCTTCCTCAGACGATCGCAGTGCTAGAGGCTGACGTCAAAATGTTTAGTTCGCGGAACTGACGTCATCTCTCCGTCTGTGTATGACGACCTGCCTGAGGCTGACGTCAAATGTTTAGTTCACGGAACTGACGTCTCTCTCTCTCTCTCTCTCTCTCTCTCTCTCTCTGGGGAGCCAGGGTAGCCGAATGGTAGAGCGTTGGACTTTCAATGCTAGGGTCGAGAGTTCGAATCCCGGCTTGGGCCAAATATTTGTGCTGGCCTTTCTCTCGTTGCCCCGTCTTTGATATCACCCTTACGTGGTGGAAAAGGACGTTAAACTCCTAAACACCCACCCACCCACTCTCTCTCTCTCTCTCTCTCTCTCTCGCTCTCCCCCCACCCGGCCCCACCCCCAGTCACGTGTCTAATCGGTCGAGGTCGTAGAGGATCTAGTGTCATTGGTAGAACATGGAGAGGGGAGAACCGGCAACAATAACAACAAAACAGACAAAATAAAATGAAATTTGGAGAAACAACTTTGTAGGACGGGGCCGTTCCTCCTTGTTTTGGGGGTGGGGGGGGGGGGTATAATTTTTATGAAATCAGAGACACATTATCTACATACAGTATGAGCGAGTTTGAGATCTAAAATGGGTTCACCTGCGCTGTCAAATGAGGTAAGGTTTACGTCTAAAGTCTAAAAGCGACTTCAGGTTATCTACACTCAAAAAATGGAGTGATTCAAATAAATTTTATGCCTGTAAACGCCAGACAACCAACGTTTTCTCAAAAAGGCTATAACTCCCAAATCACCAATCACAAAGAGCTCGGAACCTCTATTTAAAGATCTTGGTTAATGAAGAGATCCCAGATTTGAAGCTAATCGGTTGAGTATTTCGGAGATACGGGCCTCAGTGGACACAATAACACCCATCCACCCACCCACACCCACACAATAACACCCCCCCCCCCCCCCACACACACACACCCACACCCACACCACACATCCGCACACAGAGCACTCACTGTGGTGGAGAAGTGCGTTCAGGTGCACCACGCCCGTCAGTAACAGTGACATCATTGTCAGAGTTAGGCTTGCATCGTGCTCTGCGGAGAACGCAAGCGACGTGCGTTTGTGCAAACAAAACTTGCTGTTCAACGTGGAAATTATGGGGGGAGAGATGCACCTAAATGGGATCAAACAGGCCGATTTGCGTCCATATTTATAAATACAGATTATGAGATAATTATGAGGAGCTCCCCTCAGGAGTTGTGTGCATAGGTCTCAATGCTCTCTATCATCATTTGGTGCCTCTGATGTTTGTTGTTTCGGAGAAAATACCAATGTTAAAGTTTCCCCAAAATAGCTTATATGGCCTTGACCTTGACTCAAAGTCACTGAATATAGGTTTGTCAGTAAAGGTGTTACCAATATCTATCATCATGCAAAGTATGATGCCTCTGGTGTTTCTAGATTAGTACAGAGTGCAAATGTAAAATTTCAGGCTGCTATATTACCTTGACCTTGAGTCAAGGTCATTTAAATTGATATGTGTGCAAAGGTCTTATCACTGTCTATCAGTATGCCAGGTTTCGTGCCTCTGTTGTTTGTTGTTTATGAGCAAATGCCAGTGTTAGGGTTTTCCAAAAATAGCTTGTATGGTCTTGACCCAAGAGCATTGAATGCAGGTATATCTGTAAAGTTCAATGACTATTATCATGGAAAGTTTAAACCTCTGGAGTTTGTAGATTCCGAAATAATGCCAATGTAAAATTACCAAACAGACAGCTTTAGTGACGTTGACCTTGAGTCCAGGTCATTCAAAAAGATATATTTTGAAAGGTCTTAAGGCTGTCTATCAGCATGCCAAGTTTGGTGCCTCTGCTGTTTGTAGATTCTGAGAAAATGTCTACGTTATAATATGTGCACACACACACACACACACACACACACACACACACACACACACACACACACACACACACACACACACACACACACACACAGCTAGACGACGGAGGGTTATAACATAGTCCCTTTGTTATACAAGTGAATCAAAAACCTGTCGTTCCTACAGCTATGTTTTTTTTTTTCATGTAAATTTCAGCCCTCCGTATAGGTTGTCCCAGTTCAGAGCTACTGGAGGGCAGCAACTACAATTTCTATTGCTACCCTGGACGTTCTCCGAGCACATTTACCTGGACGCAAGTGTCAGCCACTGGACAAACAGCGGACATCGGATCGTGTTATAGTAGGGGCAATTGTACCAGTCTTTCGTCGCCCAACTACGAGCTCCGATGGGATTATTGGTACTCTCGCCTGAAAATTCGAGATATTGCACGAGGCGTGACTAGTGTTGTCTGCATTGAACACCAGTCTGATGGGTCCTTTGAGACTGCAAACTGTACATTCAGTGTGCTGTGTAAGTTTACTAGACCACACACACACACACACACACACACACACACACACACACACACACACACACACACACACACACACACACACACACACACACACACACAGAGGCGCTTCCTGAACATGTGAAATGTTTTCGACAATAAGCCTGTTTTTATTCGTTTTGTTGATGTCCAATTTTAGTATCATTCGTCACCCAGTTTTGACAGTTAGGACTAGGTAATATTAGATAATAATGTAATTACTTAGACATTCTATGTTCTCATGCATTGCTACCTGTTCCAGCGGTAAAATTGACATCGTGTGGCAGTCGAGGAATCGAGACTACGGAGAAATACAATCAGCAAATAATTTGCTACGTGTCAGATACCACACGTCCCATCACGTGGTCCCTGGTGACACCCCCAGGACAGAGCAAAGCACTTGGTAGTTGTCGGAGTGTCAACACATGCAGCTCTCCCTACAGTCCCTACATCAACGTGACCAGGCGTAGCAGCAGATACAGTTACCTGGAAATTGATAAAATCAAGCGGGAGACGGCTGGGGTGTTGATCTGCTCAGACGGGACCGAAACACACAACTGTACACTGGATGTTCAAAGTAAGTGCTATCGGCCGCTCCAGGCGATTTGTTGGCCTATTTATCTTTATATGATGTATTATTTACAAACAAGTGCCCGAACAGATACCAGTCAATGAGACGAACTGATCTGATCTGACTAGTTTTGATCGGATCGGATCGGATGTTATATAATTCAAGTTACTCCGACTGCATCTGATGGTAGTAGCGCGATCAGTCATTAGTGCTTTCAAAACAAACAAACAAACAAACAAACAAACAAACAAACAAACAAACAAACAAAAAGTTTTTGTCTTCATGTTGTGTATACAGAATCTCGGATTTTGTCTTTTGTGATTATCTTGTTACATAAGCATTGTCTCATTGTGTTATTCAGTTCGAGTGACAGTCGACGCCTGCACAGTTCAGGTTCACCGCGACAGCTGGACAGTGTCGGTATCGTGTGATATTTCCAGGGCCTACTCCGCTCTCGGCCGATTTGAATACAGAGTATATCAAATATGGAAGGTGGGTAAATGTGAATGCAGAAGACTAAAAATGTTATTGAACAATGCCATAAATGTTTCTTTGCACCTTTGAATCCAGACCCCTAAGCAGACTTTGGGCAGATTTTGTTTCGATGTGCAGTTTGCTGGTGCGGCACAAACACTGGACACTATTATCTCTGTTCATTTAAAGGACAGTAAAAACAGATCAGCAGTTCATTAACCGTTTTCTCTTATGATTTTCAGCCCTTAGCACAGTGGAGCTCGACGTATGGCTCTTACGTCTTTGATGACTTGCAACCTTTTACACCGACAGCCTACATCAACTCCACGACTGGGATAGGTCTGTACAAGGGGACGTACACAAGCTCATGGCCTCTACCGTTAAGAGACGGTATTTATTTGGATTACAGCACCACCACGTACCCGGGGGGAATTACTACACAAGTCAACGGAAGCTTTGTTGTTGGTGAGTTTCTCTTGCACGACCTTTTTACGGAAGCGATAAATTCACCAGTCTAACTATTATCAAAATAATGCCACGGCCTTAAGACTATTTACAAAAACAGCAACAACAACAAGAACAACAACAATAATAACGACGACAAAACAACCCCCCGCCCCCACACAAAGTTTGTCCGTTGTAGTATACCATATAGTGATGCGTACGGTTTGATATATAGTGTGTTGGAAAATCCATCAAAAGCTAAGCAAACCAGTATCACTAATGTGATTTCCTTCCATAACTTCGCTTCCAGAGAGACCGTCCTCGCCTAGCGTGCAGTGTGAAGGCGCCCTCCGTGACGCGGGCCGAGTGCCGTGTGTGTGCAGCACGTCCTCTCTGGGCAGCCCGGCGGGGAGGCTGATCTGGTTTTCAGGGGACACCGTCCTCGCTGCCGGTCAGTACGGTGTCACATCGCTACAGTTCCCCTCCAACGTGACTGTTGATGGATGTGACGTCCTGCAGATCACCTGTCAGCTGGACTGGGCTCTCAAGCTGAACCGGTCCTTTCCCCTTAAGTGTAAGTTGTATGGAAACAGGGAAACAACATGAACACTAACAACGACAACGCTGTGATATTATTTCTGTCTCTACAAACCCAAACAACAACAACAACAACAACAACAACAACAACAACAACAACAACCCAAAAAAACAAAACAAAACAACAAGAACAACAACAAAAAAACACAAAAAAACAAAACAAAAACAAAAACCCAAACCAACCAAACAAAGAAACAAAAAAGGTACAGATTTAAAACTTGTTTTCGAGCTTGTGCCTTGGACGGAAAACATGCACTGATAATGCCTTCGTTTTACATATTGTTCAACACGCTACACATAAAATGACCATAACTATATTATAATCAGTTTGTTTTTTCAAACTGAAGGTGTGGCGAGAAACTCACCGGACACATCCATCGCAGAGAGAGTGTGGGGGATCACAGTAAGCACCGTACTTGGTGTGTTTGTTGTCGTTGTCGTCGTTCTCGTCATCGTTCTTCTGAGACGTGGACAGTGTTCGCGTAAGTTACAATTAATAACCGCGTACGACCATGTGGCCCACAGCCATTTGCCCAATTGTACATTTCGTTCTCATCGTTCTACAATTCTTAGAATTTCTAGGCAATCCACAACAACTCCAACTGAAGGCAGAACAAGAACAAGCACCTCAGCTATGCACATAACTATGAGCCGAAGTTGTTACGGTCTGTTCTGAAGGAACGCATGTTAGGTCTGAAACGACAATGATCATCATAATATAGTTTGTTTTCATCCTGATTCTACAAAAGTGATTGGTGGAATCCCGTGGTATAAATTTGTCCACACCGTCCAGCGGCAAGGGCGTTGGTATACGTTCCAATGGCAAGGCCGCTGTCCAAGAGGCTAGGAAAAAAAAAAAAAACAACAACAAAAACCCAGAACAGAACAACAACAACAACAATGAACCCAATTCATACTGCACCTTAACACGGCGCATGAACACGGGTTTTCTCATCGCTTTTGCAAGTTAAAATCTAATCTGATCCGCGCAAAAGCGGTCGATACTCATGTCAGCATAAAGACGGAAAATCCCCGAGGAAAAAAATCCACTGATGTAGGTCTTTGGGAGTTGACAGAGATGTCTTGTAGCCCCGAAGGCCAACCTTTTATAACAGGTACGACAACAAAGGTATATTGACGTCACCATTTCGCTCCTATTTTCAAAGGTGGTGGTGGTGACCCTGATGCTGGAACTGTACACTTTAGTCAACATCAACCACAAGCAGAGGATCCAGCCCACACCTACACCGGCCTTAACATCCAACACGTGGCTGGGAGAGGGAAGAAGAACAAAGGTAAACAACACACACACACACACACACACACACACACACACACACACACACACACACACACACACACACACACACACACACACACACACACACACACCACCTTTGGGAAGAGAGGTAACTCCCCCCCTCCCAAAAATCAACAAACAACAAAAACATCAAAAACAGCAACAACAACCTTTGCCCACTTGGGTAAGGGCTTAACAACAAAAACAGCAGCAACAATAACAACAACAACAACAATAACAACAACAACTATACTGTGTGTTTTGTTCTCTCCCTCTTTACAGCTGTGGTGATCTAGTGAACGGTCCTGCTGTATAAGTATTTTCGGTTTCAGGTTCGGCAAAAACCAGGACCACTTCTCTCGGAGATCCCGAGCACGTGTACGAGAATACTGACGTCACTGACAATCCTTAATCGCGCTCTGCGGACCGAAGGCTGTCTGCTCCTCTGATTGCCCCCCCCCCCCCCCCCCCCCCCCCCGCTTTTCACTTTTTTCGGGCAACGTCCTGGTTCGTAAAGGTTTTTTTTGTCTACGCAGCATATGATCGCCGCCCCCCCCCCCCCCGCTCTTCACTTTCTTCGGGCAACGTTCCCCCCTCCGAGATTCTGCCCCCCCCTCCCCCCAACATCTTCCGGCGCCCCTGATATATCTGACATTGCAACGAACAAACAACCTTACATACAAACAAAGAAACACAACATATCAACCAATTAATCGACCAACCAACCAACCGAACAAAAGGGTCGGTAAAAAGCGATATTTATTGACATATATAATAGGGAATAGTGTTGTGTTAGAATAGTGTTGGGAATAGGAACTTTGTCTTTTTATTGCTAACTGGAAAGTGTATTAGCATTGTGCTATTATGTGTGTGTTTCTTTCTGTTCTTCTAAGTTGTTTCAAATCCATTCCTCTCTTTCTTTATGCCCACCACAGCCTAATTTCCCTTCCCTAAAGTTCTATTAAATTGAATTGAATTGAATTGAATTGAATTGAATTGAATTGAATCGTATTGAATTGAACTTTGTAAAGAACATCGCACACGTTTTGATAATTGTGCAGCTTTCATGCCTATAAATTATGTCTAGGTCTTGTGTGTGTGTCAGATTTGTCTTCTCATTGTGTAGTAATGCTTGGATCTGTGATTTTGCATTAAAGTGAACTAATGTTTAGTCGGTGCATCTGCTTCTAGAACGTAGTTTTTCATTTAGTTTGTCTTACCCTATTCAGCTGCCTCACAACCAACCAACCAACCAACCAACCAACCAACCAACCAACCAACCAACCAACCAACCAACCAAACAGCCAAACAAACAAATACATGTCTAGAAAGTGTGTGTTACAGCATAATTATCCTGCTTCGTAGGGAACAGACAGTGTCCTGATTTTAACTAGTCTTATTGTCTATGGTCTTTTTTGTTTGCCAGTGTTTTGTACTTCATTCTTGCCTATGATATCATGCTTCGATTTGTGCCGTTCTGTGGGTTTGTTTACACATAGTGGGACATATGCCATAATCGTGTAGTAGAAAACTGCTTATAGAATAATAAGTGTAACTGTTGTTTGAATTGGTGTTTTTTGCCTTTACTATCGCATTTGTTTTCATACTTTGTTTTTTCCTTCAGTGGATTTATTTACATGTAGTTGGATATGCGCTAAACAAAAAATAGGTAGGAGAGAAACTACTTCTGGAATGACGTTTCACTGTTAGCTCAGTGGATTTGTCTTTTTGATCGCCCGTGTGGTATATTAGCCGCAAGCTTGCTCAGAAAAGGAACCAAAACAATAAAGGTACGACTGTACGTGGGATCACCTGCTGTCTGGCTTCAGTTACCGAGTATTATCAGTGCTATATCACATACTGTTTAAATTCCACTGTGCGTTTTATTCCAAAGTTTATTTGACGAATTGAAAGCAGCACTAACAAAAGAGACAAAACACGATGATTCAAACAAAAGAAATTATTTTAATAGAATTTTACGTCAGTGGATTGTGTACATAGAGAGTGTAAAAATAAACATTCATGTTTACAGATAACTCTTTCGTTCAGTGTCCATTCGTCAGACCTGTCACACTCTTCGTTTGTTTGTTGTCTGTGCCACTTAATCTTAGTTGTTTGTGCACACACACACACACACACACACACACACACACACACACACACACACACACACACACACACACACACAAAGACGCACACACGTTTCAAGCACACACTCGTTTCAAAAACAAAACAACAACAACAACAAAAAACCCAAAAAAGTTTACATTCACTTCTCTTTCTTTTTTAAATATCGGAGTCGGAGGCAGAAGTACATGAAACTGACCCTGGCCAGCATACAATGTAATGTTGTCTCGAAACACGTACAGACTTCGCTGTGTGTAATCAAAACATACGCCTTCAGTCTTGGGGCTAAGCCGATAAATCACGCTCTCTCTCGTGCACAGCACGGATTAAGGACAAAGCTCAGGCTACCTCAGGGCTCGTGTCGATTTGTCGGGTTAAGTCCATAATTGGCCATAAAAATTTCCCCCCAACGTGGCGTGGCGAAAAACTAGGCCAGGTGAATCAGTGTCACAATACCAGTTTGTCTCCTTGATGGAACATTTAGACTGAGGGGCCCGCGTAAGTTAGGATAGGGATAAAGTGTTTCTTTGAGTGAGGGAGACATCAAACAGATTACTTGTCTAGTGCAGCTTTTGTAGGAACCCTTTGCCTCGACTTCCTTCCTGTAGAAAGCGTTTTGAGAAGCCCAGACGTCAAACTACCTGCGGTCCCCCGTATCGTATTCATCTTACCTGAATAGGTAAACACATACCTTGTGCAAGCGGACGTACTTACTGTGTCAGGAACTAGATTGCAGTTCACACCCGTTCTGTCAGGAGGAGACAAAAGTGACGAGACTTCACGGCGTCAACATGTTTCGTGCGGGGTTTTTACCGTTGCTGTTGCTGTGTTTATCAGCTTTTCAGCCGACAGAAGGTATAAAGGGTTCAAAACGTGTTTGTTAAAGTTAAAGGTGGAACTACAACAAAAATATGAAGTGTATGGTGGGCGTCTGGTTTTTGTTTTGTTTGTGTTATGCTGTTGTTGTTTTCATTTGTCGTAGTCTTTGGGGGAGCCGGGGTGGCCGAATGGTAGTGCGTTGGACTTTCAATGCTCGGGTCGTGAGTTCGAATCCCGGCTGGGGCCAAATATTTGTGCTGGCCTTTTTCTCGTTGCCCCGTCTTTGATATCACCTGTGTGTGGTGGAAAAGGACGTTAAACTCCCACCCACCTACCCACCCACCCTCGTAGTCTTTGGTTGTGTGGTGTAGCTTTGCTCTTTGCTGTCTCCTTTTTGTGCACATTATGTCATCACGATCCCGACTGCATTCATGCACAACCCCGCTGTTGTGCACTGACTCACCGGCTTTGGAATTTTTACTGAATGTTGTCTCGGTGTGCTTCGTGGCGTTGACGTTACACCAAACACCTCCGACGGATTGCTTACAATGCGACTTATGTTACAGCTCTGTACAGAAATCTATGAATGCGTGTACATACACTGAATCAGAACTATCACCGCACGTTGTATGTCAGAGGGTATAATGACTCTGCCACTGATATTCGCGCAAGGGTCAATCCGGCGCATGATTGTAATATTGTGTGTATATTGTGAGTTATTAGAACGCCTGTCCCACGCCAGTAATGCCGTTTCTTACTGCGCCATGTCTCCAGTAAATAAGAAATTAAGGGACGGCATATTATTTAGCTATGTGTAAACACATTCGGTAAAAATGCAAGTGCACAAGGGACATTTTGTTTAGAGGTTATTGCTAACCATAACCCACACACAGTAATTTGCCTTTTGCATTGTCCCGCCAATGGTTGAAAATATCTTTTCATCGCCAGTGCAAACTTTCAATGAGTTAACTATGAGTGTTTTACGTCCGAAAATAGCAAGGAAACAGAGAGGGAAAGTGTGGGTCAGGACTTTTATAACCCACTCAGCGGTTTATGAGTTCACAAAACACACTCCAGTTACGTCATCAGTCAAGGGCGTTGAATGGAGATTTTTGTCGTCTGCTAACAACAACAACAACAACAAACCCCGCTGAACTGAAGTGGATGACAAATGGGGTGATGCATTAATTTTAGGAAGACAAATCAGAGGACAGGAAATCGATAAACCAGACACTACCTAAAACGTATAAACAACGCAGAGAGACGCCAACATCGCCACTAAACGTCCGCTAAAGGACGAGTCGAACACACACACACACACACACACACACACACACACACACACACACACACACACACACACACACACACACACACACACACACACACACACACACGAGAGGGAAGCTAGCAGACGTACGGCAGAAAACAAGGCACCATGAGCAGAAGAACGACTGTGTTTCTGATTACCGTGATGAAAATTCCTTGATATGGCCTTCACGATGTGCATTAAGCGAATCTTGACGCTTTCATGACCGACACACCAATGCAACACGTGTCGAATGCAGCCACGCGTGCACATTACCCCCCCCCCCCCCCCACATCCCCCACTTCGCTTCGGAGGCCAACGCTTGCAGCCAATCCAACCATACCAATATAATTATGCATTTAGCGCAAGAATTTGTCCACACAGATTTTAAACTTTGAAATTGTTCTTTCATTGATAAATTTACCCTGCTGGCAATGTCTTGTAACAGTTTTATCTTCACATTTCATGTTGTTTGTATAAGTCGTACAACAAGACAGCACGCGGTTCTTATGAACGAACTACTTCCTTTCGCGGTTTCGGTATCAAAGGTAAAAGTTTGTCAAAACTGGACACTTGGATCACTAAATAGATTTTCCAAGAGAAAAGAAAATGTTGGTGGCATAAACGGTTTACATGACCAGTTCTCGTGGTTTACGGCGAAAGAGACACCCTGAGATAATTCCATTTTTTAGCTACACAAAAATATTTCAGGGAACCTAGGGTGCCCCGCCTTTCGTCGTGAACCACGAGAACTAATCCTGTAAGCTCCATTATCAGTATCACTCCCACTCATTTTCTTGTGGACCATCACATCATCACAGAGTTTAAGCAGGATTGCCGAGAGTGTTCCTGGTGCTACATCCATTTTAGTTTCCCCGACGTTCTCAGTCTGACGCGCAAACTCCCGTTATATAAATTTCAGCTCTCAGTATGAGTTGTCCCGGCTCAGAACTACTGGAGGGCAGTGAGTACAACTTCCTTTGCAACCTTGGACAGTCCGTCAACACAGTTACCTGGACGCAAGTGTCGGCCACTGGACAAACAACGGACATTGGTTCCTGTTTTGGTGTGCGTAATTGTACCACTCCTGTGTCGCCCAACTACGATGTCGTACAATGGTCTTCGGTATCTTACCTGACAATCCGAGACATTGCGCGGGACGTGACTAGTGTTGTCTGCCGTGTACACCAGTCTGACGGGTCCTTTGAGGCTGCAAACTGCACATTTAATGTGCTGTGTAAGTATCACACACACACACACACACACACACACACACACACACACACACACACACACACACACACACACGGTCATAAGCTAACAGGTCTACCCTAATGTTGCCAAGGGAAAAGCCATCTAGCATTTGTTTTCAGACAGCAAACCCATCGTTTGTTGTTTTGGTGTGTGTGTGTGTGTGTGTGTGTGTGTGTGTGTGTGTGTGTGTGTGTGTGTGTGTGTGTGTGTGTGTGTGTTGTTTCGGTTTGTTTTGGTCGAATTTTAGTTCTATTCATGTTTTATCCGGTCCTAGTATCTCATTAATCTTGTCACACATTCCAACCTGTTCCAGCGGTACGGATGTCATCGTGTGGCAGCCGAGGATACGAGTTTACGGAAAACCACGATTGGAGTGTCACTTGTTCCGTGTCAGAGACTACACGTCCCATCACGTGGTCACTGGTGACACCTTCTGGACAGACCAAAACACTTGGTAGTTGTCAGAGTGTTAACAACTGCAGTTCGCCTGACAGTCCTTACATCACAGTGACACGGCTTGGCAGGGGATTGAGCCAGCTGATGATTGATAATATCAAGCAGGAGACGGCTGGAGTGCTGATGTGTTCAGATGGCACCGACACCTACAACTGTACACTCGATGTTCAAAGTGAGCGATGACGGCTGCTTCGTTTGAGTTTATTGTGTGTTTGTTTGCGACTTGTCCTAACCTGGTTCACCGTAAGCAAATACTGGCACGGGCACTACTCTTATCAGCTGATTTGATCTGATCTGGTCAGTTTTAAATCGGTTACTCGGACTAAAACGGACGGTAGTCGCGAGATCAGGTACTAGACTGCATAAGGAAAGACATATAAAACAATAATCCATTCAGTGCAGGTTTCAGAGAAACCCATTGCGTATACGTTTCTGCCTTTATATGTTTTGCAACTTAAACAAAAAACAAAACAAAACCGTTTTTCTCTTTGTGATTATCTTGTTACATAAGCATTGTCTCATTGTGTTATCCAGTTCCGGTGACAGTCGACGCCTGCACAGTTCAGGTTCACCGCGACAACTGGACAGTGTCGGTATCGTGTGATATTTCCAGGGCCTACTCCGCTCTCGGCCGATTTGAATACAGATTACTGCAAACCTGGCAGGTGGGGAAACCGCTCATTACCACACTTCTTCAACACTTTACTACAACACTGGCTAATGCCATTAATATTTCTTTAAAATTTCTCGAAACAACTGATAAATTTTGTTTTGATGTGCCATTACTTTTAGTTCCTTCAGGTTTCTTGGTGCGGCACAAACAGTGAGAGTAACATCTTTGTTCATACCCGTAAAAGTGACGTTACACGGGCAACAGAAACAACGCACGAAACTGTTTCTGAAAACACGTGTTTCCGAAACTGTTGTCACTTGTCCAGTGTTGAATGTCACTTGTGTCTTGAATTTGCTTCCTTCGTCGATCTCCATGAAAAGGAGTTACAAAAGGCATTGATACTCAAATATTATTGATTGGCTTAAACAAGCGTGTTTCTAGAAATTGTTTTGAGAATTTACAGCCAGGCCTAAAATCTCGAGACAGTCTCGTGTTTTGAAAAACTGTTCAGCAGTTCATTAAGCGTTTTCTCTTATGGGGGAGCCGGGGTGGTCGAATGGTAGAGCGTTGGATTTCTAATGCTCGGGCCGTGAGTTCGATCCCGGCTGGGACCAAATATTTGTGCTGGCTTTTTCATCGTTGCCCCGTCTTTGATATCACCCGTATGTGGTGGAAAAGGACGTTAAAACCCAAAACACCCACCCACCCGTTCTCTCTTATGATCGTCAGCCCTTGTCACAGTGGAGCGCGCGGTATGGTTCCTATGTCTTTGAAGATTTGCAACCTTTTACACTGACACTCTACATCAACTCCACGACTGGGAAAGGTCTGTACAAGGGGACGTACACAAGTTCCTGGCCTCTACCGTACAGAGACGGTATTTACCTGGACTACAGGACCACCACGTACCCGGGGGGAATTCATACACGCGTCAACGGAAGCTTTGTTGTTGGTGAGTTTCTCTCGGACGACTTCCTTCACTAAAGCCATAAATTCAATTCAGTTTATTATCTTTATTATCGCGGTTTCATTTCAGTGGCGGTAATAAAATAGAGGGACTATCATACCTGTCTTTCTGAACACACAAGCGCACACACACGTACACATGCACGCACCCACGCTGTTTCATCGGTCAGATGCATTCAGTAGTCTGATGGGACAAACTAAGTCCGCCTCTTGTGGAGGTTAACCGACGGACCATGGATCGTCTCTAACTATGAAGTGAAAAAAATCATCACAATGTAGCCGCGTAAAGGTAAGAATAACGGATTTCTGTTGCGGATTTTGAAATTTATTAAAGTCTAGAAAATTCTCAAAGTTTTAGCAATATTCAGGAATGTTGATGGAAGAATCACAACGTACGTCCGTTGTAGTATTCCACAGAGTGATGGGAGAATCCATTCAACGCTGTGTGCTCAGTATCACCAGAAAGATCTCGTTGAATATTTGTTTGTTTGTTTCCAGAGAGACCGTCTCCGCCGAGCGTGCAGTGTGAAGGCGCCCTCCGTGACGCGGGCCGAGTGCCGTGTGTGTGCAGCACGTCCTCTCTGGGCAGCCCGGCGGGGAGGCTGATCTGGTTTTCAGGGGACACCGTCTTCGCTGCCGGTCAGTACGGTGTCACCTCACTACAGTTCCCCTCCAACGTGACTGTTGATGGGTGTGACGTCATGCAAATCACGTGTCAGTTGGACTGGATTCTCAAACAGAATCTCTCCTTTCCCCTTGCTTGTAAGTTGCACATAAACACATAAACATTAATAAAAGAATAACATCAAAAACACTGCAGACCTCTCTGTCTGTCTGTGTCTGTCTGTGTCTGTCTGTGTCTGTCTGTCAGTGTCTGTCTGTCTGTGTCTGTCTGTCTCTGTCTCTCTCTCTCTGTCGCTCTGTCTCTGTCTGTCTGTCTGTCTCTCTCTCTCTCTCTCTCCAGCTTGTGCCTTGACAGAAACTCACACCTTGTTTTCTTTTCATATAGTTTTATTGGTCTACAAACCAAACTAATGATGAACAAATTTTATAATTGTATTCACACAAAAGGCGTGGCGAGAGAGACTACTGACACTAGGGAGCAGAACTCATCAGCACCAGACACACCCAGCACGGTCAGTGGGCGGGGGACGACAGTCAGCGTGGCGATGGAAACCGCTGACACTGGTGAGCAGAAATCACCAGCCAGCACGGTCAGTGGGCGGGGGACGACAGTCAGCGTGGCGATGGAAACCGCTGACACTGGTGAGCAGAAATCACCAGACACACCCAGCACGGACAAGGTGTGGGGGATCACAGTTAGCGTGCTGCTTGGTGTCCTGGTCGTCGTCGTCGTCGTTCTGGTCATCGTTCTTCTGCGCCGAGGAAACTGTTCGTGTAAGTTAAAAATAAAAACAACCAACAAACAAGTGCTCGACCACGCGGCGCGCAACCTTGCGACGCACAACCGCTTGCCCAATGTAATCGTTCGACAATTATTACAAATTCCTAAGATATGCACGAGAACTCTAACTAAAGGCATTACAATAACCCGCACCTCAGCCATGTATATTACTATCAGCCGAAATAGTTAAGTCAAGTTTTTAAGACAGTCATGGCAGGTCTGAAAATGTAAATATTTATAATACTGCAGTAGTATGGCAGCAAAGTCAGATTGGCCGCTTGTGTTTTCAAAGGTGGTGGTGGTGACCCTGGTGTTGAAACTGTACACTTTAGTCAACATCAACCACAAGCAGGGGATCCATACCACATCTACAACGGCTTCAACATGCAACACGTGAGGTAGAGGGAAGAAGAACAAAGGTAAACAATTGAAGGTAATTGTATTAAGCTGATGCCGGTGTTATTCAATTATTGGTGCTCTTGAAAACACACACACACACACACACACACACACACACACACACACACACACACACACACACACACACACACAACACAACACAACACAACACAACACACACACCCCTTTGCAAAGGGAGGTAACATTCGGTCACAACCCCACAAACGACCCCCTACACCCGAACAACAACAACAACAACAACAACAACAACAACAACAACAACAACAACAACAACAACAACAACCACCAACTATTTACACGATATGTTTTGTGTTGTTTTGTTTGATTCTCTCCCTCTGCACAGCTGTAGAAATATGTTCGGTTTCAGGTTCGGCAAAAAGTAGGAGTACTTCTCTCGCAGTTCCCGGACACATTTAGGGGAATGTGACATCACTGACAAGACCTAATCGCGCTCTCCCTGAAATGCAAGCACACAGCTGATGCGACACACGGCAACGACATGATCTTGAGGCTTCACTTTGGGGAAAATTCTCTCCTTGGTTTGACTGTATGATGAGAATGATTGACAAGAGTTTTGAGACCATATGTACAGTTCTGTCTCGCCTTTCAATAACATGGGTGCTATATATGCATGTGTTACTTTATACAAAACAAGCAACCACAACCCACTAAAACACAAACAAACATTAAAAGCGGCTAGTGGGTATAAAGCATGATCATAATAACTTTTTTGTAGCAAACATCACATACGCTTTAATCATTAGTTTTATTACACGTAGCATGCTTCTTGTATACTATGATTTATAATTCTAGTATGTCAGACTTGTCTTTTCCCTTTGTAGTAATGCCTGGATTTGTGAAATTAAAGTTATGTTTACCTATAGTTTATTAGTTGGAGCTTATGCTTCTAGAACTCCTTAATTTCATTTATTTGTATTTAACCAACCAACCAACCAACTAACCAACCAACCAACCAACCAACCAGCCAACCAACCAACCAACCAACCAACCAATCAAACAGATGTCTAGAAAGTGGTGCGTGCGTGCGTGCGTGCGTGCGTGTGTGTGTGTGTGTGTGTGTGTGTGTGTGTGTGTGTGTGTGTGTGTGTGTGTGTGTGTGTGTGAGCCTTCCGTTGTGCGTTGGGCTAGAACGGTCATGGTCGACGAGCAGGGAATACAGGCTGTGAAACTGAGACTGGAATCAATGACTAGACCCCAAAAGTTCCTTGTAGCTGAGCTGCTCCTTATATAAAGGCAGAGACCGAAAGAAGGAAGTTGTTTGACACCGCCTCCAGAGTGTCAACATGTTACCAACGATGCTGGTCTCGCTGCTGGTGTTGGGGCTGTTCACTCCCCAGTTTTCTGCAGGTATGAATAACTCACTTTTAATTAAATGTGTAGAAAATGCACATAGTTTACATGGTCAGACAATGTAGCGTAGGGACAGAAATTCACGCAGTCCGGTCGTGGTATAGTAATGTACATTGTCTTCCTAGATCCTTCACAGGTCACACGCGGCTACAGGTTACGGAAGTACACAGGTATATATATATATAGTTATGTTTTTCAAACAGTGTGAGCAGCATTTATGTAGCCTTTTGTTTTTTGCTTGACAAGAAGAAGCGAACCTTCCACAGCACTTTAGTCCATTTGCCGATAAAACATAGTTTGTTTTTAATTTTTTTCACCGATTTGCAGAAAACGACATACTTTCCTTGAACACTGTCAGAAGAAAAGTATACCTGACTCAGAGACCGAACCAAATTCTTTTCTCTACTATTACGGTTAAGCCTACAACTACACTTGGAAGGTTTTCCGCAAAACAGCTTGCATGGCCTTGACCTTGACTCAAAGTCAATGAATACAGGTATGTCAGTAAAGGTGTTGTCAATGTCTATCATCATGCAAAGTTTGATGTCTCTGGCTTTTCTAGATTCTGAGAAAATGCAAATGTAAAATTTCCAAACAGACAGCTTTAGTGACCTTGACCTTGGGTCAAGGTCAATCATTATGGTATCTTCTGGCTGTTTATCAGCAGGCCAAGTTTGGTGTCTCTGCTATTTGTAGATTCTGAGAAAAGGCAATGTTAAGGTTTACTGCGGACACACAGACACACAGACAGACACACACACACAGACACACAGACAGACACACAGACAGACAGACGACGGAGGGCTATTACATAGAATCACTTTATTACACAAGTGAGCCAAAAATAGCCTGCATTGTTTTCAGCTAACCGACTATACAAGTCACCGCATGCATGTTGTTAAGTGTGAGAATTTCCTCCTCGGTTTTGGTTTCGTATAAAGACAACCAAGTACTTTATTTGACACTATAAGCATTTCCCCCTCCAATACGTTGTGTAGACTCACATACATGAGGTGGAACTATGATTATACGCTCGTATGCATGTTAATGTCTGGAAACACCCCATGCACAATGAATAGGCTTTTGTTAAAATGAAAGACGCACCGTGTCAACCTGTTGAAAACCGTTGAAGCGAAATGGTCTTTTCATACACATTGGCTGGAGAACACGACAAGTCACGATCAGCTATACTGCGTTCACTTGCGTCACAACAACCACAGCGTACTGTTTAGTTTTGATTCGTGGGAAATTCTGCTGGTATTTTAGGGACAAGAACAAGACCCCCTAAACCAGCCAACTAACCTGGGTCGGAGTGTATGCACCCCATGCAAATATTTGAATGAATTTTTCAAATCTGTGCAGTCTGGTGGCCTTTCTGTTTGCTTTTTTTAAAAACTACTTTACTGTCCCTTTCGGGATATTCGGCCTGCCTTGCCCGAGGAAAGCGTGTCGCCGCGGTGCAGCGCCACCCAATACCTATCCTATATTTCAATGTTGCTGGGCGAGGAAAGCCGGATAACCCGGAGAGAAACCCCCGATGAGCAGCCCGGTAGCCAGGAAAACCGGTATTACCTATCCCTACCTATTAGATCACCGCTCATCCCGAGGAAAAGTCATCCCCATGATAACAAAGGTTATCTGATGTCATGAACACTTTTCCCCCCGCAAATACTGGCTAATATTTGCTCGTTTCCATCTCTCTTGAACCAGCTGTTACTTTGAACTGCACGAGACATTTGCTGCTCAGGACAGACTATTACTATCACGCTCACAGCTGCTCTACGTCAGGAGACTCAAACAGTACCGTGATCTGGACGGTTATGTCGGATTCAGGAAACACATCCACCATGGCAACCTGTTACGGCGTCAACAACTGCACATCTGGCGACTTTGACATCAGTGTCGGAAGATATAGTTCACAGACTTGGGTAGAAGTGAATGAAGTCGTCCGAGAGATGAGCGGGGTGCTGGTGTGTACAGAACAGTACAGCAATGGGACAGAGGATAGTGCAAACTGCACCGTTAGTGTCGCGTGTGAGTACATAATTATAGCACATTGTTTTCTTCGAAACACACACACACACACACACACACACACACACACACACACACACACACACACACACACACACACACACATACACACACACACACAACACACACACACAGAGAGAGAGAGAGAGAGAGAGAGAGAGAGAGAGAGAGAGAGAGAGATCACAAGATTTCATAGGTGTAAGGTGCTTTTGTCGTTTCCAGGCTTTTCTGTCATTCACCAAGTTTAGCAAGTAGTATAAGATTGTACTTGTTTGAGCTCAACTTTCTATTTTTTTTTACGGGAACACCCAACGTACAACATTAAATTTCAGCATATACTAAAGGTAAACTGAAGTGGTTTGATTTCCATGAAAGAGAAACTGTCGGGAAAAGTGCCTCGGCGTTTTATATCACGGTTGGTTCTAAGCAAGCACTTGGCGACACTTTGTCCATGAACCAGCACGTTGTAAATTCTTGTCGCGTTGCCTACCTAGAACTACGGCGCATTGCCTCAGTACGCCATTGCCTTACCACCGATGCAACTGTCACTCATGTATGTGCTTTTGTTCTGTCAAGATAAGACTGCTGCAACTCTTTGACTCTGTAGGCTGAATGTCCAAAAAATCTGCTAGACAAGCTACAGATAGTCAAGAACTCAGCGGCAAGGCAGAGTACGGAGATCCGAGCATGTCACGCCCCTCCGCAGAGAACTGCACTGGCGCCCTGTCAGCCTAAGAATTCAGAGCAAAGTCTCTACCATATGCTATAACTGCATCACTGCCTCCATATCTTTCCTCTTTGCTACAGCTATACGCATGCACCCTCCAGACAACTCAGATCCTCCGCTGACACCCGCATCTTTCGCATTCCACATTAAATCGAAAACACAAGGTCAGCGAGCATTGCTCTACCACGGTCCAATCTGGATCAGCCTGCCTTCCCATGTTCGCCATGCTGAGTCGGCGGACTCTTTTAAAAGCGCTTAAAAATCTGATCCCCCCCGGGGCCCCGGCCGTATTATATAGACTGACTATTCTACCATCACTGTCACTATCATTATCATTTTAGGATGTCGTATTAGGATGTATCATGGCTGTGACGTGCACTTAATGTGCATGTAATTTGTGTGTAACGCCACTCTGCTATTGTAAGGCGCCCAGAGCTCCAGCACGAGGTTGGGCGCCAGACAAATCCTCATTATTATTATTACTATTATCAAGCACGTCGTGTAAAGCTATTTCATTTGCTTCAACTTTCTTGCTGTTTGTTCGTAGCTGTGCGCTCAAGATACTGTGAAAACGGATGGACGGTTCAAGAAGGCACGCCTATTTCACTGAACTGCGATGTGTCACCATCAGTGATCTTGAAGTGGCAGCTGGTCTCAAAGGACGGGCAGACAACTGACATCAGTACATGTTACGGTCCCGACAACTGCACGGTCCCCACTCACCCCAATATCACGGTTCGCAGACGTTCCTGGAGAACTGAAAACTCAATGACAGTACGGCCCATTCAGCGAGACATGGCCGGCATTATACTTTGTACCGATGGCATGGATTCATCAAATTGCTCACTTGATGTCCACAGTAAGAATTTTTTTTTTGATTTCGGAGGAAAATTATACATTTGAATGAGATTAACCCATATCATATCATGCATAAAATCTGGGGTTTTATGTATGATTTCATTAATCATCATCATCATCATTATTTCAGACTCAGCAGAAGTAGAAAACTGCAGTGTACAGGTCGTCCCGGAGAACTGGACGGCTGTTGCATCGTGTGACGTCACTAAGGTCTATTCCGCTCTCGGAAAATACGGGTTCACCATCAGACAGCGATGGCAGGTAATGTCAGTGGTGAACTCTGCATACACCTGGAACTCGATGTGTGTGTGTGTGTGTGTGTGTGTGTGTGTGTGTGTGTGCGTGTGTGTGCGTGCGTGTGTGTGTGTGTGTGTGTGTGTGTGTGTGTGTGTGTGTGTGTGTGTGAGAGAGAGAGAGAGAGAGAGAGAGAGAGAGAGAGAGAGAGAGAGAGTCTTTGCTTTTGCGTTTTGCTTTATTCTATTTCTTTCTCGCACATTGCCCTTGCACTGAGAATTTGTTTCCTTGCATACAATGCTTATTCATAAAGAGGAAAAACCATAAATCTATTCTACACTCGTCTTTGTTTTTAGCCTACAATGTGGTCGTCAACTATAGACCGATACCTGTTTGACGGCCGACAGCAGTTCCAGCCCACACCCTACATCAACATCACAACAGGAATTGAGTACTTCAAGGGAAGCTACTCCTACTCATGGCCTCTGCAACCTGTTGAGGGGAACTACTCTTATATCACGTACACGTATCCGGCAGGTGTATCACATACCAGTGACGACGTGCTCGAAATCGGTAAGTTGCTCTTAAGAACAGAAGAACGTGAACGCTACTGAACAAGCTCAAAATAGAAAATTTCGTGTCCTGTCCTTCCACTCTGACTATACATTATTAAAACTCTGTGTAAGCGCCTGTTATTATATTTTATATAAATACATGAACGCGTGGAGAGATGGAGCAAAGTGTTCACAGTCATAAGTGGTGCAGGGTTACGGCACACGCAAGATGTAAGTAAAAGATAATTATGTCCTTTACTATCCGATGTATACAGCCTGAAACGACCCCTATTCTTTGCCAAGAGCACCGTCTGTGTGTGCAAGGAATGACCAGTAATTATGTGACATTAGTACCAGAGTTTAGGTACAATAATAATTGTCCTTTTTGACGTTGAGTGTTCCACATTTCCAGAGAGACCGTCCCCGCCCAGCGTGCAGTGTGAAGGCGCCCTCCGTGACGCGGGCCGAGTGCCGTGTGTGTGCAGCACGTCCTCTCTGGGCAGCCCGGCGGGGAGGCTGATCTGGTTTTCAGGGGACACCGTCCTCGCTGCCGGTCAGTACGGTGTCACCTCACTACAAGTATCCACGGAATCTACCCTTGGTTTGGACGTGACCTGCCAGCTGGACTGGATCATCACAGAAAATATCTCCATTACACTTTTTGTTGCTGGTGAGAATTACCGACTGTTCTATGAATATACATCAGAGAGAGAGAGAGAGAGAGAGAGAGAGAGAGAGAGAGAGAGAGAGAGAGAGAGATGTCAAAACAATACGTATTTTCAGTTGATCGACGGGATTTTACGAAAAATACAGAAAGGTTTGGGAGTTCTGATGTACAGTTTTCGCATACATTCGTCGTTTAGTAGGTGATTTTAACAGCCACACAGGTGAACTTCCAGGAGAGAGGGAAGCTCGTACCGGTGACTGGCCAGTGTGGTCAGCAGCATAGTCAATGTCGTAGGCAGTAGTGACAGACGCGAGTCATGCAGGCCGCCTGTGTAGCAGGTTCCTCTTCTTGCCCACAATGTAAATCACCATGCTTGGTGAAGGTAAAAATGGCGCCCAAGGAACTCCAGAAGGCGGCGAGGACGCTAGTTCTGCTCTGTGGAAGGGTGTGGCCATTGGTGGATGCGTTGTTCTGGGATTGACCATCGTCATCGCCGTCGTCCTCGTCATCATCTGGAAGCGAAGGCAGCCAGGTAATGACAGTCAACCTTCTTTCTGTGTATGCATGTTTAACAAAACAGCCAAAGACCAAAGTTTTATGATCCACTGATTAGGGTGTGTGTGTAAATGATGCGTGTAAATAACAGATTGTGAACCGTATCATCCAAAACACTACACCAAGTTTCTTTTGAGTACCACGCGGCTCAAATCGCATTTCCTTTTAACGCATACAAATAAAATGCTGAGTGTTTCTTATGCGCAGACCCAATATACGACAGACCTGTTCAAGGGGAAGCAACTGGCAATTCACAGACCTACACAGACTTGCATGCTGTGGCTGGTAGACCTAGGCGTACAGGTAAAACGTGAACATTGAGCTCTCTACGAACACAGGGGTAGGTGGGTGGGTGTTTGGGAGTTTAACGTCCTTTTCCACCACGTAAGCTACGAACACAGACAGACAGACAGACAGACAGACAGACAGACAGACAGACAGACACACACACACACACACACACACACACACACACACACACACACACACACACACACACACACACACACACACACACACTGACACACACACTGACACACACACACACACTGACACACACACACACACTGACACACAAACCACAAAACAACAGCAACAACAACAACAACAACAAAAACAACAACAAACCACAACCGTGTCAGGCTATCTTTCTGTCAGTACGAGAGTTGACCTTGATCAAAACTGGAATAATACGTCCCTTGTTTTCCAGATGCTGGCAATGGAAACGCTCCAGGTTCCAACAGCTCCAGCACTCAGCCCATGGACCAGGTGTACGAGAATACTGAACACCCGCACATCTACCAGAACATGAGAATAGATGACGCACTCTAATCTCACTATAGAATCCTGTCAGTCTTGGCGAACAGAAGTCAGCTTCACACACACACACACACACACACACACACACACACACACACACACACACACACACACACACACACACACACACACACACACACACACACACTGATGTTCTCGTTTCACTTCACTCAATTAGAGTTTTGAGGTCGAAACGAAATAATCATAATCATGACAATAGCAGTATTATGACCATTGTTATTTCATGATTTGGTAGACCACACAAAACCAGTCCATTTTCAGCCACAAAACTTGAAGGAAAGAACAATTTGTTGGTGCTCTAAGTTCACTAGCGTGTGTTTTTCCGTGTAAATAAAAACAAAAGCTCGTTTTTCTGAGTAGGAATAATAGTTTGTGTAAGTAATTAGTAATGTCGAGATAACTTAGTTGGTCGAGTAAACACAAGATTACAGAACGCACATTTGGATCAACCTATAATCAAAGTTTGAACTGTCCCCCCCCCCCCCTTTTTTTTAAAGGAACAGTATGCGCACGCGCTCGTTAATATATCTTTCAAAGGTGGATAAGAAAAAAAAAAAAAAAAACCCAAAGCAAAACCAAAACAAAACAAAACGCCGAAATTAATGTTTACATCTTATTTGTTTCTTGTGATCTTTTCAACATTTGGGAATTTCTTGCGTTTTTGGTACAAATTTTGTAGTGAAACGTTTGAAGTGTTTCCAAACATTAATGTATTTAAAGGTTTTAAAATGCACATGCAAATGTGAACAATGTTCAGTTGTTAGATGCGACATTGATAATACATTGTAGGTACTGTTTAAATTTATCGTTGTTTAGACATCCAGCTAAATGTAATTAACTTTCTGAAGTCGTTTCTCGTTGTCGGTAGTTGTCCGGCCTCTTTCCAACAATGATCCATGCTTTTCACATTTTAATGGATGTATGTTCTTCTATCCGTCAGCTTACTTTGCTGTCGATGACATTTTTCTGTAGTGCTTGATTCGCAATTTTCAGTCTAAATATGGCTTTTATTTCCCTTGATTGGATTGATTAACATATATAAGTCTCGTGTTTTGGTCAGTGTAATGTACAGCGAGTGTATAATGAACTGTGATACGGCAATGCCTTGAAATGCTACGTATCTAATACACTCATCTTGCAAAATGACGAAAACAAGAATTATAAAAACAACTCAAAATCCGAAACGAGAAATAGTGTGTGTGTGTGTGTGTGTGTGTGTGTGTGTGTGTGTGTGTGTGTGTGTGTGTGTGTGTGTGTGTGTGAAGGCACAAAATGCCCTTTGTGATCTGCATATAGACCCTAATATCCCACCAGGATGTGTCCGGGTATTGTTGCTAACGGCGCAACACCAACACGAAGGTGGTTGTTAACACGGCTGTTGTGTCCTGCCGTTAATATAGACCTAGTCTAAAGATTTGAGGACGATTGCTGTCAGCAAATCACGTTACACGTTACTTTGAAACATGCGTCTTTACAACCTGGTAACATGTGTACGGGCGTTTCTCTAGGCTTAGTGCTAGACTGCAATTGACATGTTGCCAGATTCTGATTGACAAGTCAGTGCAGCCAACCACAGTGCACCATTTGCCCGACAGCCATATCACATGTGTACGAGTGTCTGACGGAGTAGTTGAGAGTTCCCTGCCAGAACGTCCTATATCGTCTCTTTAAATCGATGGCAGAACCCTTGATTTGCCTGACAAAGCTGCCGTGCAAACCACAGTAAATCCATGAGGTCAATTTGTGGAAAAAGACTACGAATTACACGTCCTTCATCTTGAACGGGGAGCCAGTATAGCCGAATGGTAGAGCACTGGACTTTCAATGCTCTGGTCGTGAGTTCGAATCCCGGCTGGGGCCAAATATTTGTGCTGGCGTTTTCTCGTTGCCCCGTCTTTGATATCATCCTTATGTGTTGGAAAAGGACGTTAAACTCCCAACCCCCCCTCCCCCCCCTCATCTTGAATTCACCCCTGTTCCCAACGAATGACGTCATGGGTCAGTTTGTGGGGGGAAACCCCAGTAGTTGTAGTAAGAAATATCACGGTACAGCACAGCCGATAATTAACACACACAGAGGCAGACAGAAAATTACAGTTCACACCCGTCCTGTCAACAGTAGACACAAGACTTCAAGGCGTCACCATGTTTCGTGTAATGTGTCTACCGATCTTCCTCTTGTGCTTTACGACTTACAGCTACAGAATCACTGAAGGTAGGAATCACACAGTCATGTGCTTTGAAAAGAACAACTTGATGGTTCAAAAGTTGTTTGTAAAAGTGTGATATTGAAACATAAATCAGATATGACAATGATTACGTTTATCGAGCACAAATTAATGTTTTACCACCGGCGTGCCTTGACAGCGGCTCACTGCTAGGAGTATTTCGTCAGTTACATGTAGTTTGGGTCACGTGGACACACACTCGATGGATCAGCTTCCTCTTCTACAGAAAGTGTGCTTTTGTAATGTAATGAGTGGATATTTCTAGTATAATTCTTTGAAAAATATAAACTTTTCTTAAGAGCCACCAGGCTTGATTTTGGAAATCTGGCAATTATTTGTAAAAGAACAACAAAAACCCCGTTCTAGAGAACCATCCATTTCAAGTTTAGGCTTTGTAATAATGAAAACAATGACACAATTTCTTATTCACCCAGGCAATTCAAGTGTTGTTTCAATTGTATTTAACTCTTTCTACAATGACTCTACCATCACGTGTCTGACTCTTGCTGCATGGAGTCCACGCGATGACACCAAGCCCCCTCCGTTTGGCCATTATTCTTTTTACGCATAAACCGCTCGAAAAACATACACAACTGTAACCAAAGAAAGAGATCACTCCAAGAAAATCTGGTAATTTCTAGCAAAGTTGGAACAGAAGGAAGATTTCGCACTCTACTACTGTTACGGCTATAGTATACATGTAGCGCGGCAGCTGGGGGTTGAAATCTTAATACGACTATATTCATAACTCGAAATGAGTAAGAGGTATCAGATAGAATTGACCGTCGGGAGAGATGGCATTTCCGAAGCTCGCTCTGTGTATGAAGTATGCCGGTTTGGACATTATGATCAATTTCATATCCTTTCGGGTCTCTGTTGTCGAAGAAAGACGTGTTTAGGAACCCGCTCTACTTGTCTCAGCGTGTGGCCGCTCTACCCGTAGCATATATAGCAAACACACCTGGCTTCAGCTAAATGTGCCCAGGCTAACACTTGCCTTGACCTAGATAAAGATGTCTGATATTAGAACTTGACACAAGTGACTGTTTTGGGCGCACTGAGTAAACAGCCTCCGGTTATAGACCGTGAGAACGGCTTTCAGTCAAGGCTTTTTTTGTTGTTGTTTTTGTTTGGTTTCATGTCATTAAACTCCGACAGGGCTAATGCGTGAATTTGAAACCCCCTGTTTAGCACTGGTTCTGTTTGGTTTGCTGAATGTCGAAATGACGTCCTTCGTGGCCTCACCGTTCAAACAAACACCATTGACGGGTTGAATGGGATTTCTGTCACAGATTAATTTGCACTGAAAACTACATATGGACGTACATACAGTTGTGCAAAAGTTTTGTTTATAACTGACAGCACATTTTGCTTATTTAAATTGATGGTTTGTTGGTAAATATGCTGTGTTGAGTGGTGTCTAGTGAAGGTAAAGGTGACACGTGGGTCGTAACGGCTTTTGTCGTTCTGGTTATTTTGCACATTATGTTCATGTTTATGTTACGTTATTAATGAAGGAAGATCGTAGGCTGGGCATTCCAGTCACCTTCAAATTACGGATTAACTCATTTGGATTGATATTCCGTGTGTAGTGGTTCACCTTACAGTAGTTCAATAATAACTGATTAAAGTAGTGATATTACTGTGATTACTGCTCGTTTGAACAGGTCACAATGAATACAAAATTCGTGAACTGCCAATCACGAAAATGCCATTTTGAAGATACAACACTCACTCTGAGTTGCAAAGTGACAGAATCTGGAATTTAGGACTTCCCTTCCGCCTATCTGTCTCTCTGTCTGCCTGTCTGCCTCTCTGTCTGCATGTCTGCCTCTCTGTCTGCCTTTCTGTCTCTCTGTCTGCCTGTCTGTCTCTCTGTCTGACTGTCTGTCCCTCTGTCTGCCTGTCTGTCTCTCTGTCTGCCTGTCTGTGACGTTATGTGCACGGTGCAGTAGCAATCGTACTGACAGGAAACATTTTGAGACATATGATGATAATATTCAAATCATTTATCTAAAAGTTACCTAAACGTAGATACAAACAAACAAACAAACAGTTTTGGCCAAGCGTGACTGTCTCCTGTCAATTTGATAGCTGCCATCGCGAGTTGTAGCGGCCCGGATTTGGCGGAAGGCGAAAGTTACAGGTTCATCTGCTACCCTGGAAACTCCCAGAACACGGGCAGCTGGACTCTGGTGTCGGCCGCGGGCCAAGTGACGGACATCGGATCCTGTACTAGTGACGGCAAGTGTGTGTCTACATCCTCCAGATACCATCTCGACCTAGGTTCAGACTATAACCACCATATCATTATAGACAACATCACGAAAGAAGATACCGGTACTCTTGTGTGCAGTGAACATCAGCCTGGCGGTCTTGTTGAAACTGCAAACTGCACATTGATTGTGAAATGTGAGTATACTTTGGAAAATGCACACACACACACACACACACACACACACACACACACACACACACACACACACACACACACACACACACACACACACCCTATTTGCAGGTGCATTTGAAGTCGATAACTGATCCTTTTCTTGTGATACACAGACATTATTATGATTAACAGAAATGCGTTATACTTTTTAACTTCATTCGCATTTTTTTCACCAGCGGTGCTTTTGTCATGCGGCAGCCGGGGATACGAAATCACAGAAGATTCTGACACAAGTGTCGCTTGCTATGTGTCACAGTCTACACGTCCCATCACGTGGTCACTCGTGACGCCCTCCGGACAAACCAAATATCTAGGTAGCTGTAGCGGCGTCAACACCTGCAGCTCTCACGACAGTCCCTACATCACTTTGACATGGCCCATCATCCGCTTCAATTACTTGCACATTAAGAAAATCAAGCGGGAGACGGCTGGTGTGTTGATGTGTACAGATGGGATTGACACCCACAACTGTACGCTCGATGTTCAAAGTGAGTAATCCATTAGCGACTGTTAGAATATTGATTTCAAATGAATTCAATTCAGATCAGTATAACTTTATTGCCGCATAAGCATCAGAAAGTTTTCTTTGGCTCGTTTGAAAAGGCCACAATGAATACAAAATTCGTAAACTGCCAATCACAAAAATGCCATTTTGAAGATACAACACTCACTATGAGTTGAAAAGTGACAGAAGCTGGAATGTAGGAATTCCCTTCTGCTTGTCTTTCTGTCTGCCTGTCTGTCTGTCTGTCTGCTTGTCTCTCTGTCTGCTTGTCTCTCTGTCTGCTTGTCTGTCTCTCACATCCGTCAAAAATGATACTGTTTTGTAGTGACCACGCGTGACGCGATGCGCAAAAGACGAGTGTATGAACCAAAGTATACAAAAGGTGTATAGTGGGGTTTCAGCAGTAAGAGATTTGTGCAGCTATCCTATTTGCTCCTTTGTCAGTGGCAGTTACTACATCTTTGGCTGCCTTCAGCAGTTTTCGAGAAACTGTCGGGGTGTGGTGACGGTCGGATGGCCACTTTCAATGTGATTGGTGCCTACACTCGTCACCACGATCACTGATGATTGTGTACATCTCCTTTAGCAGAAGCACAACTTGATATTCACACTCACAAGGCGGAGCAAATGTCAGACTGCTCATCTCAGCCCTTTCTATGTGTGTTCTCTCCCCTCCCTTCCATTCCCTTGCATCGAACACCTTTGATTACCTGCCTTAGCCAAGAACTGGATACTCTTGCACGCACTGGTGTAATTATTTTCAGTCGCCCCCCCCCCCAAAAAAAAAAAAAAAAACCAAAACAAAACAAAAACCCAACAACAACAAAACAAAACAAAACAAAAAACAAAACAAACAAACAAACAAACAAACAACAACAACAACCAAACAAACAAACAAACAAACAAACAAACAAACAAAAACAAAACAAAAACAACAACAACAACAACAACAAAAAAAAACAAAACAAAAACATTGATTATCTGTACCGTATTTCAGCCATCAGAACACTTGTGTGTATTCTTTTCCAGTAAAATATCCCATTCTGTTATCCAGGCCGAGTGACGGTTGAAGCGTGCAGAGAAGTTGAGGTTCACCGTGAGACCTGGACAGTTGAGACATCATGTAACATTACCGGGGCCTACTCCGCTCTCGGCCGTTATGGTTATAGAGTACGACGGTCATGGCAGGTAGGAAAATTAGTGACTGCCAGCGTTTTCATTGGGACACTCAGAAGGAAGTTTTTGTCAGTACCACCATTTTGTATTTTTAACTGAACTTACAGCGTGTCTAGGTATGATTTAGCTGTTTCATTCGAGAGAAAGGTTTAAACAGAACTGTGGCCCCAGCAGCAGACATAATGTAGATGTGTTTACCTGATGAGCATGAATTCACCATTCTGTCCCTCGTTTCATCGTCAGCCACCACCGAGGTACCGCTCATCACAGCGATGCTCAGGGTACCGCTCATACGTCTTCGATAATTTCCAACCGTTTACACCAACACCCTACATCAACGTCACGACTGGGAAAGGTTTTTACCAGGGAACCTACAGAGCCACCTGGCCTCTACCGTCCCTACATGGGATTTATTCCCACTACAGGACCATCACCTACCCAGGGAGTGTTTCCACAGAGATCTACGGAAGCTTTGTTGTTGGTGAGTTTCTCTGTATGGCTTCTGTCAATGACCTGATTTATCTTGGTAACTTGGATATAAAGGGAAGGAATTCATCACAGCCATGCTCTTCCCGGCGGAAGGGGAGAAGCTTACAGTTTCAAGACTAATTACGGAGATAATTTTTAAAAATAGACTGCTACAAATAATGGTGATGATAATAATAGTATCACTTAAAGCAAAGCCTTTAGCAAAACCACACATGCATTGTAATTTGTAATTCATATGATGAATAATGATAATCGACTGCGTTGGAAAATCCCTTTTACGTGAAGTAACTGTGTATTCACCAGCGTTACATGTTTAATTCCAGAGAGACCGTCCTCACCGAACGTGCAGTGTGAAGGCGCCCTCCGTGACGCGGGCCGAGTGCCGTGTGTGTGCAGCACGTCCTCTCTGGGCAGCCCGGCGGGGAGGCTGATCTGGTTTTCAGGGGACACCGTCCTCGCTGCCGGTCAGTACGGTGTCACCTCACTACAGTTCCCCTCCAACGTGACTGTTGATGGGTGTGACGTCATGCAGATCACGTGTCAGCTGGACTGGATTCTCAAACAGAATCTGTCAATTCCTCTGACTTGTAAGTTAATTGGATAGAATCCACGCAATTATTACTATTAGCAGTATTTTTTAACTAGACAGAAGTAGCAAAAATCAATGAAATTTTGTTTAAATTTCTCTAAATATTTTAGACGCCTTAAAACAAATGTCTTTTAACACACACACACACACACACACACACACACACACACACACACACACACACACACACACACACACACACACACACACACACACACACACACACACACACACACACACACACACACACACACACACACACACACACACACACACACACACACACACACAGACAAAAGAATAGAAAGTTATTTGTTTTGCCTTTTCTCTTGTTTGAAGGCATGGCGAGAGAGACAACTGACACCAGCAAGCAGAACTCACCAGACACATCCAGTACGGACAGAGTGTGGGGGATCACAGTCAGCGTTCTATTTGGTGTGCAGCTCGTCGTTACCGTCATTCTCGTTATCGTTCTTCTCCGGCGAGGAAACTGTATGTGTAAGTGAAGATAAAAACTGACCGAGACTATTCAGACCGGGACTATTCAGACCGGGACTATTCAGACCGAGACTATTCACACCGGGACTATTCAGACCGAGACTATTCAGACCGAGACTATTCAGTACCGAGACTATTCAGTACCCAACAATATGCCAGGTTGAAAACTCCTTCATTCTCAGCAGCCACAGTTCTGAGGAATTTACAAGAACTACATTTATTACAAGAACAAACGCCATGTCGAAAATTCTTCAGCGAAGTAGGTACGGTTATGTCCTGAGGAAATAGTTGGCAAATGGACCAAAACATCTTTGTTTTTAACATTAATTACGGCAAAACAGACGAGCAGCTAACGCTCGTGTCTGATCTCGTCTATTCATGTGTTCAAAGGTGGCCGTGCTGACCCTGGTGTCGGAACTGTGGACCTTACTCAACCACAACCACAGGACGCTTCCCACACGTACACAGTGCTCAACATGCAACACGTGGATGAGAGAGGAAGGAACACAGGTACACTGCTTACACTGCTTGCTTTATTACTGTACTATGTAAAGCTTATATCGTGCTTTCCGAAATAGTTATATGTGCTCTTAAACACACACACACACACACACACACACACACACACACACACACACACACACACACACACACGCACAAGCACACACACACACACACACACACACACACACACACACACACACACACACACACACACACACACACACACAGAACCTAGGAAAAGCTGTGCTGATCTAGTGAACGATCTTTGCTTTATAGATATGTTCGGTTTCAGGTGCGGCAAAAACTAGGACTTCTCTCGCAGACCCTGAGAACGTGTACGAGAATGTAAACGTCACTGACAACGTTTAACATTAACCCTTACCAGTTCAGCCATTTTGGACAAAAGTGCTGCCAGATAACACCACTCAACGTTCCAGTCTCATGTTGTGTCATTTTTACTCAAACTACCGGTTTTGCTGGTCTTCTTTCAGTATTTTAGTGCATGCAGTTAAACAGTATACTGCAAGAATTATACAGTAATTCTTTGTCAGGGACTGGGGATAAACCGCTCGACTTCAGAATCGGATATTAAGGGGAGTGAACTGGTAAGAATTAATGCGCTCTGCGTGTCCCACCAGGAGAAAGTCCGGTTCCTACGCCAGTGAAACACAGTGAACCAATGTTTGTCCTTTACTGCAGCTTCTCCTTCTAGAAAGTTGTTATTTCATTTGGTTTGTTTCATCCTATTATTTGCCCCCCAAACAAACAAACAAACAAACAAACAAACAAACAAACAAACAAACAAACAAACAAACAAACAAACAAACACTTGTGTACATTCTAATTGGTTTTAATGCCATTTTTGCTTGCTTACAAGTCTTGTACTGCAGTCTTGTCTTCGTCATCATGCGATTGATTTGTTATTTCACAATAATTATGACGTCATTCATGGATTTTTTTCACTCATAATTGGAGATATAGAACCTGATAGTTGATACACTACTGTTAGAACTATTTCGATCTCATCGTTTATATTTAAGCTGTCTTTGTGAAATAAGCATGCCCAGAGACCAAACCCAAACAATACGTAAGAGACGGTTAAAGGCTGGAACACTGGCTTCACTTACCTAGCAGTAGTAGCGTTATCGAAAACAGGGTATATGCATATTTTTTAATTTGATAGATAATTTTCACATTCTGTTCGGCTATTTGAGGAAACATCAGCGAGACTAGAAAACACCACAACGATTCACACAAAGAAGATTGAATGTATTTTTGTTATATATTATGGTAAGGAAATGACTTTTCTGTATGTAAACAGAAAGAGTAAAATAAACGCATATATAATTGTACAGTTCACCCTTTCATTCCTCAGTTGTTTCACAATCTTAGTCATTTGTCTGTTTGTTGTCTTCATCACGTCATTGATGGTGTTTGTGCGCTCAGACACACACTAGGGTACATAAGCCAAGCGCTTATATAGAAAAGTTCGATTTAATACCACTCATATTAATCCGTTGTCTAAAAGACAGCTCTTTGTCAGCCAAGATATATAGAGAAATGGGCAGCTGGTCTTTCTCTCTGACCGTCAAAATACGTATAATACAACTGGAAACAACAAAAAGAAATGTGTAGACCACTGACCTTGGACAACACAACTCGCAGTCAATTGAAATGTTTAGTTTAGCCGAGATAAGTGGTTAATAATATGTATATAATATATACTTTTTCTGCTTCTAGTTGTGTCTACTATCCGCATGCAGTCATTACCGCTTCCTTTTGTTTCCGTGTGATACGCCTGTGGGCAGACTGAATTTCACTGAACAGGTTTCTGTCCAAAGTAACGTGCGCCATCGGGGACGGCTAAAGCGGGCTTGGCAGTATCGATCGTCTCCATTCATTGATAAATCTTGATATTGTCAAACCTCTGTGCGGTAACTGATACTATTATTGTGAAGATAACTCAGCTGGCTGTGCACAACACGAGATAGCAGAACGCACGTTCCAATCCCCACGGTGAACCTACTTTTTTCAATGCACAGTAGAGTACAACCGAACTAAACACACACAGGCAGATAGAAAATTACAGTTCACACCCGTGCTTTCAGGTGTGGACACATGTCTTTAGGGCGTCACCATGTTTCGTGTGATGTTTCTACCGATCTTCTTGCGTATTTTGACTTACAGCTACAGAACCACTGAAGGTAGGAATCACACACATTGTTTTTCAAAGAACTGCTATGGTTCAATGGTTTTCCATCGGTATGTCCCGACTGAGGTTCACTGCTAGCGGGAACGTATCTTCATATCTTTGGACAGACACACAGACTCGATGGGTCAGACTCCGAGGTTACAAAACGTAGTTTTTAGTGCGTAATCATCTCTAGTAATATTTGTTTGATAGATAAAACCCTTTCTTTGGACCCATAAGATGTAGTTGTGGGCACTGGAACTACCAAAACAACACATTCACAGTGAGTTTACGCTACCTCGGCACTTCATGGTACGGGATACAAGTTGACATCGGGCCTGTTTACACTATAACTGAGCCAGGGACAAGCTTGGAACCGAACCGAACCGCGCCAGACCCACTTTCTTGTGTTTACACTGCAGTTTTGTAGAAGATGCGCTGACCTGTTAGGCAATGATGGCCTGGCACCCAAAGCGAGACTGGTTCACATGTGTATGTAGCACCAGATCTGGCCCGGGTGAACATTTTCTAGTGCACACGTGCTTGGTCCGTATCTAAGCGTGTCAGGTTCACATATTCGGTCCAGTTTAAATAGGCAAACGTAGCCGCTTTTTGACCCCAGAAGTGGACCGTGTGAAGGGTATTCAGATAACATATTTTGTAGTAGTCACGCCTAAAGAGTGAATGTGTTTGGATGCATGTCATCATAACCGCGACTGCACCCCCTTGTATCTACTGACCTAAAAACTAAAATAAAGGTCAGTAGATAACAGGAGCTTTCGACAGTGGATTGATTACAATGTGTGTTTTGCTACAGCCATGCATTCATAATATTTAGACCACTATCACTATTACAGGTCATGGTGTAAAAATCCGTAACTCACCTCCCGTGGTATAACATTCGTACCCATAAAAATCACACGTAAATTATGGATGTTCCTATACTGAGTGCACATGCACTGCTTACTAGTATGAATACTGACACGATTTTTCTAGCTGTCGCCTGCAGACTGACACAATCTTGATTTTGGACTTCGATTTGAAAAATGCCTGACACATTGAATGAGGAAGAAATATGAAATCTGGAAAGCATCTTCGACGGTCAGTCCACTTTCACTTCAAATGCGACACTTCGTCACACATTCGATCCAGTTAAAATAAAGTACATGGCACACGCAGCGAACCCGACTGGAATACTGAATTTGGCCCCGGTACGTGGGAACATAAACATCAGCATCATCTATGGCGACAAATAACTCTAATGTTCACAGTTTTTGCTAATATCTGTAATGCGTTGATTGCTCTATTGTTAACTGTTTAGTGTGTGAAACAGTCTTCAAAATAACAGAAAGTGTCGACCTCCGTTCTTGCACGGACCCCGTGTGTCGTCAACAAACACAGATTAACGTTGGAATGCCGATGCCAGCTTTCAAATCAAAGAAATCGAGGTACGGACGCGGCCTAAATAATTTTCCCAATTCGGTTCCTCCGATGACAGAAAATACACCACACTCGTTTGTTGATTTCGGCCGAAAACCTACTCGTTGAACCTCGCAGTTTTTCGGGCGAAATCAGCAAGGGTGTGGTGTATTTTTCTTAACCGGGGTCACCTCATTGTGAAAACTCTATATTTATGACCGTGACAAGTGAGTTAATCTACGTACGCCTTTAGCAAACTGCATTCAACCTTCCATTGATATTTGTGCAAAGATGAATGTCGGATACTTTGGTTAGCCACACATGGGCAGATGTCATGGGAACGATGTGGTAATAATACTAATGGAAGAGTTAATGTATGGTTACTTAGACGTAGATACAAACAACAAACAAGCAAACAAGCAATCAAGCAAGACAACTGTTTTGGTGAAACTTAACTATTCCACATTATATCACATTCACAGCCATTACGGTGGGCTGTGGTGACACAGAAACTCTGGAAGGCTCTAGTTACACTTCCACGTGCTACCCTGGAGACATGAACAACAAGGACACCTGGACTCTGGTCCCGCTCACTGGCCGCGTAACAGACATCGGATCATGTACTGCCAAAACGTGTGTCTCTGCATCACCCAGATATGACCTTAGGTCACAGTCAGATTCTCAGCGTGTGACCATCAACAACATCACGGATGAAGAGAAGGGTATTCTTATGTGCAGTGAACATCATCCTGACGGACGTGTTGAAACTGCAAACTGCACAT
>JACVVK020000103.1:1055000-1080000 GCA_018292915.2 Batillaria attramentaria | reverse complement strand
AAGGCTAAAATATGTAACCAACTGTTTCCAGAGAGACCGTCCCCGCCGATCGTGGAGTGTGAAGGCACCCTCCGTGACGCGGGCCGAGTGCCGTGTGTGTGCAGCACGTCCTCTCTGGGCAGCCCGGCGGGGAGGCTGATCTGGTTTTCAGGGGACACCGTCCTCAGTGCCGGTCAGTACGGTGTAACATCACTACAGTTCCCCTCCAACGTGACTGTTGATGGGTGTGAAGTCATGCAGATCACGTGTCAGCTGGACTGGACTTTCAAACAGAACGTGTCTTTTCCTGTTGCGTGTAAGTAGGATACATTACTTAGGCCCTTGGCTCCAAGTGGAGCATAGGCCATCGACAACCCTTCGCCATCGCACTCTGTTCTGGGCTATTCTTGCCACTCCAGTCCAGTTGGTCCCCTGCTTATATAGCTCTGCCTCAGTGTCCCGCCTCCAGCTGTTGCGAGGCCGGCCTCTCTTCCTTTTCCCCTGCGGGTTCCATGTCAGGGCTTGGCGTGTGGTGCTGGATGCTGGCTAAGTAGGATACATAGGTACTTCAAACTCTTAAGAGTCTCACTTTGACTTTTTGTACTCTTTGACTCATCTAGTCTTCCAGTAGATCGCAAAGGTGTTCATTAATCTACCTATGCAGCAGAAGACAGTTTGTCGTTGTTGTCGCTGTATTCTTTAGATCTGAAGTTGCATTCTCAAGAGCTAAACCTTTCACAAATTACGACTACTACTACCACTAAATATTGCCACTGCTACTATGGCGCATATCTTTCAACAAGCTCTACGTGCCTCACAAAAGAACAACAACAACAACAGAATCCTAAAGCCGCGCAAGCAACTCAGATTATTTCTGAGGAAGAAGGGTGCGGGGCGGCCAAAGATGCAATAATACAAACAGACGTGTCACAAAACAACTACATATCAACAATTTAAATACAGTCACCCACAGATCAGCCTCATCACACAGACTCTGTCACAGAGATTTAGAAATGGCCGGGCAACAAAAAGTATTAATTAAGATCAAGACTTTTTTCTCACCGAATGCCTTTTGAAAACGTTTACTGCTGTAGGTCATTTAATTTCATTTGTAGACTTATTGTGTTGTGTCACACTACAGGCTCGTCAAAGGAGACAGCCAACAATGACCCAGTGATCGCAGTGAGCGTGCCACTTGGTGTGGCTGTGGTCGTTTTCGTCGTTCTGGTCATCGTTCTTCCGATACGTGGACATTGTTGGTGTAAGCTTTGAAATTACCACCACCCCCGCCATCCTCAGGAAGCACTGTAAGAACCCCCCCCCCCCCTTTTTTCCTGTTTTCACAAACATGTGAAGTAGACCCTCCCCCTTCCCCAAAAGTTATCCTTCCTTTCACTGCACATACCTCCCCCCACTCCCACATACGTATTCCCTCCCCCAAATAAAAACAAAAGAAAAAAACAAACAAAACAACAACAAAACCTAACAACCCCAAAAGCCCAAAACAAACCAAACACAACAAACAAAACAATCAAACAACAACAACAACAACAACAACAACAACAACAACAGAAAACCCAACACACAACAACAACAGAAACAACAACACAACAAGAAAAAAACAAAACAAAACAAAAACAACCACCACCACGACCATCGAACAAACCAAAAGAAACAAAACCAAAAAGCCTAACCACAACAAAAAACAAACTACAAATCCAGTCTCCAGCTTTCCCAAGTAAACTTGTGCAAAGGGGCGGTCGGTGGCCTAGTGCACCAATGCGAGAGGTCACGGGTTCGAGTCCCACTCGGGGCAAAGAATTTTTCCTTCTCGTATGTGGCACCGATCATTCGGGCCGATCGTCGGGGGTTCTCTTCGGGTACCCCGGCTTTCTCCCCCTCTGTTTTGGAAATGTTCAGCCCACAACATTTGAAAAATAAATGCAATTCTAAATTCCGAAACTTAAATAGCTGAGCTGACCCTTCGCACCACGTGATTGTTATGTGTTTATGTCCAGTGTGTGAGAGAATTCTTGTGATTCACGTGAGCGTGCGTGTTGGGTTCAGTTAGCGGCACTTTGAGCCGATTCATGAAATTGGGTAAAGCGCCTATACAATACTTATTATTATTGTTATTATTATTATTATTATTAAATAAGTTACTGCTGTTTTCAGCAGCGTTTTTATTTTTCATTCACCGTCCTAGTAAGAAATTATGTGGGTAACCAAACATTTGGATCTTTACAAGTTTAATCGTCTCTCTTTCTGTGTGTAGTATTCTGAAACTGAAAATGAACCGGCCCCCGTAGTGTAGTGGTTAGCACTTCGGAGTTCGAGTCCCAGCCGAGACAAGCGGGATTTTTCCTACCTAGGTGGGCTCCTACCCAGAGCGGGTGTGCTATGGGCCCGATGGGGAGGCTGTTGCCACACAGCCGAGATTCACCCACTTCACGGGTGCGACTTTGGGGGTGCTTCCCTTAGTATGACACGTCGTATGATGTGGATGATTACACGGCCGGCACCGCAGGTGCCGTAGTTCCCGGGCCTGGTTAATGCCGGGATATTTATGACAGGAAGCGTGGAATGCGGCCCTGTCCCGCAGTCCCAAACCACATGGACCTCCATAGCATCATCTTACTATCATCCTCATCTCCATCATCATGCATAATAAAAATTGTCCCGGCTTCCGAGTCCTCCGTGGGTTCCACCCATGACCTGGGAGGAACACCACTGGAGCTGGAAAAGAGTTGGGACAGCAAAAAAAAAAAAAAAATGAAAGAAAATGATTCTAGATTATTACAAGTCAAAAACAACATAACGCCCTGTTAATATTTCAACAGGCGCATTGGCTTCACCAATGAGTCATACAAGACAGGGCGTTCTGTTTTTTGTTTTGTTTTTGTGTTTGTTTTAAACTGGAAATGATTCTATCGAACTGAATCGAATCCTCCATGGCAACCGGACGCAGCACACACTTTTTTGCCTTCTGGTTTCTTTGTCAGACACATACTCCGACGAGCTAACCCACAGGTGTGGGTTTGTTTGTCGGAGTACACGTGTCACGTTCGCGCACTTTGATTGGCTACATGTCAGTTGTTTGCATACTCACTGAATGACCTGTCTTGACTGTAGCTATCTGATAAACGATCCTGTTTGTTTTTGTGTTTAAAGGCCGTCACCAGCAACAACAGCCAGAACTGCCAGTGACACGTGAACTGCAGACACAACAACAACCGGAACAACAACCGGAACAACAACCGCCACTGGCAGAAGAGCTGCAGGAACAACAACAACCGGAAGAGCCAGAGGAGGAATCTTGCTAACGCAGGCTGAGCATGTAACATATCGCTGGGGGAAGAAAGAGACAGGTAGCTAATGAAATATTATACTATCGTTTTCGACCTCGTTCTCCCATAGCGACTGGTGGAGAGCCGTGGAATAGCTCTGACTGCACCGACCAAGGGTTGATATACCTCACAACATTGGCAGAGTCGCTGGCCGGGCTAAAAAAAAAATTCATGTGCTCTTGACATTCCGGTAAAGCAGCCAGTCCGGTGCATTGTATTGTTACCATACATGGAATACTGTAGAAATATTGCTGATTTCAGGCCCGTCAATTACCATCTCTCATGTCGTGACACTGGTGTACCAAGATACTGTCATGGCTTACGACAGCTAAACACGGTCTTGGTGTGCCACGATGAGAGAGTCTCGGCTGTACCAGACGTCATTCCGGAAACAAGATTTCAGCTATACATGTCGGCATTCTACATACTGTACATTTCAGCAGAATACTCATATAAGACAGTGTTTGTACATGTATATATTTTATTGCTTTTTATAACATTTTGTAATATTTGTTATTATACTCTTCATGTGACAGGCGACACACCGTGAATTCCTAGCCGTAAAACGAACCAGTATAAAGTGAGTTGAATGAACCTGACGTTGAATGTTGTTCTATGTAACTCCCACTCGCGCGATTTCTAGGCAAAGTCGGTAGATGTGCAAAGTCTCAGAAACTGGTCACATGGAAGTGTCACTACGTACCACGGACATACAACAGCGTGTGGAAAACGTTTCAGCAATGCGCTAATTCCATGCATCAGAATCAGTCACGTGACAGGCAGCTTTTCATCTGAGCGGCGTTGGTAACATAGAGGCTATGATGTCATTATCCACCTTTTCCACTGAGTGATGTCAGCAGGGGCGTGGCTTATCAAGTTCTTTATATTGAAACCTACTGACTGTACGATATTTCATTGAATGTCACTTCTTATTTTGTGGCTATGATACAGGGATCTATGAACCACCGACTTTAATACCACTGTTTACCTGTAAACTAGTTTACAAATCCTACAGAACAACGACATGTTACGTTTATCTTTCAAGTCGTTCAGTAGATTTTCTTTCACTTGTATAGTTCGATATGATATAACTTTGTGGTAGAACAACTGACTGATAAATTTTACTGTTATTTCAATTAGCTTGTTTGTCTTTTTGATCAACCGGCTTTGTGTCAAACATGCTTAGGATGGGTGATTTTTTAAAATGATTTAGTGTCTTTTTCCACAACATATGGGTTATACCAAAGACGGGCTAACGAGAAAAAACCTAAACAAATATGTGTCCCCTGCTGGGATACGAACTCACGACCCTAACGCTCTTCCGCATGGTTATCCGGGCTCTCCGTTAAGGTTGCTCGTCCCTGTGACAGTCTATGAGCAGATTTTGACAAAAGCAGGTATGAAAGTAGTCCAGATATCTGGCAACACTGTACTACGTGTTATCTACGGGTGAAACTGAAAGCTGTGTTTTGAGAGAAAAATGCTTGACAATGTAATTTGTTTCTAATTTGATAGCAAAATATCTCAGCTATTCCATAATAATAATAATAATAATAATAAATATTGTATAGGCGCTTTATCCAATTTCAGGAATCGGCTCAAAGCGCCGCGAACTGAACCCAACACACACGCTCACGTGAATCACACGCATTCTCTCACACACTTGACATAAACACATTACAATCACGTGGTGCGAAGGGTCAGCTCAGCAATTTAAGTTTCGGAATTTAGAATTGCATTTTTTTTCTTCAAATTTTGTGGGCTTAACGTTTCCAAAGCAAAGGGGGAGAAAGCCGGAGTACCCTGAGAGAACCCCCTTTTTCCCCGAGTGGGACTCGAATCTGACCTCTCGCATTGGTGACAAACCTCTTAACCACTAGACCACCGACCGCCCCATGAAGATATACAATTTGTTTTGATTGCTGCATTTAGTCAGGGGACAACCTTAGGCAGGGTCCAAAACAATGAAGTAATTATTAGGGAAAGGAACGCTTGCTGATTGGCAAGTTTCCGAGTGGTGTTAACTATATATCGTTCATAGTTTTCAGTCGACATACAGCTTTCAAATTCTGTAACATAAACACATACAGTTAACTCTTCATTACTTTCGTTTGTCAGGTGTGTCTGTGTCGTTTGTGTGTCTGTTGTCTTCATCACTTCATTGAAGTTGTTTGTGTGCGTGCACACACACCTACACTGATTCGTATAATTAAAACTTCATTTAAAACCACGCACATTAATTCTTTGTCTGAGCCGCAGTACTATGTCATACGCCTGTGAACCGATTTAGTTTCACCGAAAAGTTTACTGCACTGTTCAAACTAACGCGCGCCATCAGGGTCGGCTAAAGCGGCTTGTGCAGTTTCGATCGTCTCGAGTCTTTTATAAATCTTGATATCGTCAACTCTCTTTACGGTAACTGATATTATCAATGCTGTGATAACTCAGTTGGTTGGGCAAAACTAGCAACATGCGTCCTGCTATCTCGAGTCCCACGCTGACCGGTTTTTACCAAGGACCAGTGCAGTACATCACAGCCGATAATTAACACACACACACACACACACACACACACACACACACACACACACACACACACACACACACACATGCAGACAACAGATTACAGTTCAGCCGCACTCAACCCGACTAAGAATCACGTGCGCAGCACACAGAGCACCTCACTGTTGAGCTGGACTATTGGGGCTGATTTCTGACCTGTTCACGTTCACATCCGTCATTCCTACAGTGGACACAGAACCAAGGCGTCACCATGTTTCGTGTGATGTTGCTACCGACCTTCCTCTTGTGCTTTTCCATTTACAAAGTCACTGAAGGTATGGATCCCTCTAAGAACTTCCCTTTGGTTTTGCGAGATATAAGCTTATTAGACATGAAAATTTATTGCGTTTATCGAGTACGATTTTTTTTCCACCGGCAAGTGTCGACAGCAGTTTATTGCTAAAGGATGTATTTTTTCCTTCGGATAAACATTTTTTTGTCGTTTTGACAGACACAGTGAAATAGTTGTCAGGAATCTTCGCTACTTTTCTGAGCGTGCGGCCACTCTACCCGTAGTCTATGGGTAAATCAAACACACCCGGCTTCATGTTAGAACGGCGAATCAGAGCCGTAGCCTAGACAACGTCTCTGATCCAGCGTTCTGACATGACCTAGCCTGGGCACACCCACCACTTGCCCTGATCCAGATAAAGGCTTCTCGTGCTACAAATTGTCACTGTGTTGGAGGCACCGAGTTGTTGACATGCTACTCAAACTTTTCACACTTTTTTTTGGGGGGGGGGGGGGGGGAGGAGGGGGTGGGTGTGGAAGGGGAGAGTGTAGATATACGCGTGTCATTTTTACCAACGGTCGCAGACCCCACTAGTAGACTAGATAACGTATGTTGTAGTCGCCAAGCGTAAAGAGTGAGTGTCTGTGGATACATGTAATCACCACCTCCACTGCACACGCATGAGTTTTTACACTCTAGCTCTTATCTACTGACCAAAAAAGTAAAAAGTAGATAACAGGGGGTCTCAAATGCGGATTGCTAACTGTGCGTTGTTTGCTACAGCCATACATTAAAAGTATTGTTTCTTCACTGTCGTTTATTGCATCTGTTTATAAATATGATTTTTCTGGTTCAGCAGATTTGCAACTACCGTTAGTATAAAGGAGAATGGAACTTTCGTTTTTGTATTTAGAACTGGGTCATTGTAGATTCAGCTGGGAACTGTAAGGCACAGGTCAGAGTAGTCTGCAATTATGACCCGGTACCAATTTGGAGGTTTGATATTGTATCCTTTATTGCACGTGTTGAACAATTTATCAGCGTATTGTAGGGAAAGCTGCGCTTTCCATTCCTGCATCTTTGCCACCCAGTCTCACTCCTTGGGCCGATATAGGTCAGCTGCGCGACCCGCCCCCTGCCGGTTCTAGCCTCTAGGCCAATCGGCAACTCTGACACCCACCGCCCCATTGACTGCCCACTGTAACTAAGTGCGATAGGCTCCTACAGAAAACATTATATAGCAATAATGGTCATTTATGGTCACGCCTGCGGTGAGCCAGGAGAACTATCACTATTACTGAATTACATCTACATGTTTAACAAACTGCTTTGAACCTTCCATTGATATTTGTGCAAAGATGAATGCCATCGCGCACGATGTAGTACCAATAGTAATGGAAGGTGGACTTCACTCTCAACACTTTGACAGTGGAGTCAGTCTATGAGTCACTCAGAACCCCCCCCCCCATCCCCCCCCCCCCAACCAAAGAATCCAACCCCCTAAAAACAACAAACAAACAAACAAACAAACAAACAAACAAACAAACAAACAAACAAACAAACAAACAAGCCAAACCAAAATAACAAGCTAACAAGCATGCGGACAAGCAAACAAGCAAGAAATCGTTAAGTCAAACATACTTGTGTCAATTTATATTACATTCACAGCTGTCAACATGGATTGCGGTGGCCAAGACTTGCTAGAGGGCACTGAGTACAGTACCTGGTGTTACCCTGAAGACACGAACAGTAGAGACACCTGGACTCTGGTCTCACCCACTGGACACGTAACGGACATCGGATCCTGTAAGGGCAAGAAGTGTGTATCTGCATCCCCCAGATATCACCTTACGCCAGAATCAGATGCTCAGAAATTCGCCATAGACAGCCTCACGCGACAGGATGCCGGTACTCTTGTGTGCACTGAACATCAGCCTGACGGTATGGTAGAAACTGTAAACTGCACATTGATTGTGAACTGTGAGTATACTTTGGAACACACACACACACACACACACACACACACACACACACACACACACACACACACACACACACACACACACACACACACACACACATCTGTGTCGGTTTAAAAACAGAATTACCTCAAAGAGAGTGCAGAAGTCAAAACAATTCTCAAATCATCATTAAAGTAATAATATCCGTTACCAGTTTCTTTATACCCTTTGTGTATATTATACATGTAGTATGTGTTAAAAGAATGAAAATCGACGACTTGACGCGTGAACACGCAAACACCCCAGATTCTTGAATAAAGTTTGCAGAGACTGATTTTGAGGATGGTAAAAAGTTACTGCCAGAGGGAAATTTCAGTACCACGGGAATCTTTGTTCGGGGAAATGATTTTAGGGGTGATTGTACACCCGCTGCGCGAGTCGGGATGCGATTGTAATACCAGGATTGGCCGGGTCTCGCGTGGTGAAGTCACGTCAGTGACCGCCGAATCCATTTTACGACTTTGATTTAAGCGACTCATTATAAGAATATGTCCATAAGATGATTGACATGTATAATATAAGCGTTAAGTTTAATGTCTGTTTTCATTGCCACAGTTTCGTTTTCGATCACGCTACTCGTTGTCGTGCACGTCACATCAGAACGGTGTCGACTATCGCACGGCTACCGCGGCGAGCGGCCATAGTATCCTTTCAACCGGACGATGTCCGTTAAAAACCCAAGACGCCCTTTTCAATTTCGAAAAAGTCTTTTCCAAGCACTCTCCTTCCCATTCTAAACAGGTTTAATGGCCATTCGGATGGTATCCACAGTCTACAAGTACTCGATCAATTCGCCCTAGGACACTTCTGCTCCACGATTTTCCGCCATTTTACTCAGTTCGGGAATTGCCGGAAACGCCGGCGTCGGGTGCTGAACATAGCACGGAAATCTCGCGAGAGTTGGCCAGTCCGGCTCAGTGTTGGTCTACAATCGCACCCGCACGCGCGGATAAAATGACCCCTCGCAGTGGACGACTGGTATACATTTACCCCCCTTGTGCATGACTGGTATACATTATTTTGGCCCCCCCCCCCTCCCCTAACGGGCGAACTGAGCCTAACTAACCTGATGTCGAAAGGATTCAACATGTATAAATTCTTACCCGGTGTGGGTGCAACGAGCTAACGATTTGGGTAAGTGAAATGTTTAGCCAAATGTGAGGTGAAACGTATCGAAATGAGCCTTACTCAAATATAACTCCTGACCTCAAGTAACAATGACGTCAAAGTAATTGTGACGTGTACGTTTTGCACCTTCATGAGACAGTGCATTTTAGTCAGACATAATTACCAACCTCCATTTTGATAGTTGCATATTGTGGGTTGAACAGGTTAGTCAACCACAATTACCAACCTCCATTTGATAAGCAAATAAAAGCGACATAAAAGGGACAGAAACCACTTAACTTTCACAAAGGACGGCACAGGTCAACGTTTCGGCTTTCGCCTTCTTCAGGACATAAACAAATGGGACATAACTTCAACAAACAAATAAAAGGTAACTCTGCGGACGTACTGACAAACACGGCGCGGGAAAAAACAAAAAAAAAAAAAAAAAAAAACGGTGGGCGAGAAAAGGACCAGAAAAAAATAGTAGAAATGGGTATTTTTTTCTCGCCCACCGTTTTTTTTTCTTCCCCGCGCCGTGTATGTCAGTACGTCCGCAGAGTTACCTTTTGTTTGTTTGTTGAAGTTATGTCCCATTTTTTATGTCCTGAAGAAGGCGAAAGCCGAAACGTTGACCTGTGCCGTCCTTTGTGAAAGTTAAGTGGTTTCTGTCCCTTTTATGTCGCTTTTATTTGCTTAACTTGTAACCACTTCGCAGTCATTACCGTTTCCCTCTCCATTTGATAGTTGTATGTTGTGGTTTGAACATGTTAATTCTGTCAGAAAACATTTCAACCTGTTCCAGCGGTAATGCTGTCAGGGTGCCAGAGCCCAGGATTCGAGGTTCCGGAGAGCGACGACCAGATTGTCAGTTGTCACGTGTCAAATTCTACAAGTCCCATCACGTTTTCACTGGTGACACCCTCAGGACAAACTCAAACCCTAGGTAGTTGTCCGAGTGTCAACACTTGCAGTTCCCCTGACAGTCCCTACATCAATGTGAGCAGGACTATGGGCAGCTACAGTGACTTGAGAATTGATAACATCAAGCGGGAGACGGCCGGCATGTTAAAGTGTTCAGATGGGATTGACACCGACAACTGTACCCTGGAGGTCTTTAGTGAGTAGAACACGAGCGACTGTTACGCTGTCGATTTCATTATCTGTTTGCTTATTGGTCAGTTTGTCAGTCTGCTTGTCTGTCCGTCTCTGTATGCCTCATCCGTCAAATAATAATAATAATAATAATAAATTGCTTTTATATAGCGCAGTATCCCACACACACACACACACACACACACACACACACACACACACACACACACACACACACACACCACACACACACAATCACTTTCATAACATACAGCTGGGATCTCGATAAAATGAGCTGGGGGGGGGGGGAGGAGTATTTACAGATGGATAGCGTTGCGCAGGCAACAAAGACCATTTCGCAGCTAATTAACTAAGAGGGAGAGAAGGCTGACTGGAAGAAGTGGGTTTTCAGTTTGTTTTTAAAGACTGTGATATTGCTTTGTTGTGACCACCCGCGAGTGCATACACAAGAAAAAAAAAAGCATTTGTTAGTGATGTCTGCAGCAGCCCGTGCATTCTTTGCCCGAAAAATAACATTAACACACAACACGGATTGGATCCGCTAACTACATCTTATATTGACATATATCAAAAGCATTTGATATGAAACCACTCCGTGTATATACCCGTGGCCATGCTGACTACCCCACCAGAATCGAATGCCTGAGATATTCGATACTCATGCACTGGTGTCATCAAAAGACACATTGCTTCAGTTAAATGTACCTCTTTTCTTTTCGTGTATTTTTCCCGCCATTCTGTTCTCCAGACCGAGCGAGGGTTGCCTGCAGAGACGTTCAGGTTCACCGCGAGAACTGGACAGTTGAGATATCGTGTAACGTTACCAGGGCCTACTCCGCTCTCGGCCGTTATGAATATAGCGTACAGCAGTCATGGCAGGTAGGTACAGTCAACACGCTGAAGTCGAGCGCCGGGGATGTTGAGTTTTGTTTGAGTTTTCCAAAGTTCAAAGTCTCAGTACGTTTGTCAGACATACAACAACGCCGTGGAAAACTGTTCATCGAATGCACTTGATCCGTGCATCACATTCAGTCACTTTGGACACAATATAGCGTGTGAAATCATTGTGGTGATTCTGGTTGTATGTGTTGTTGTAAGTACGTTGAAGCGTACCGTGTACTCGGCAGACGACGTTATGTGGTTGTATGTGTTGTTGTAAGTACGTTGAAGCGTACCGTGTACTCGGCAGACGACGTTATGTGGTTGTATGTGTTGTTGTAAGTACGTTGAAGCGTACCGTGTACTCGGCAGACGACGTTATGTGGTTGTATGTGTTGTTGTACGTACGTTGAAGCGTACCGTGTACTCGGCAGACGACGTTATGTGGTTGCGGATTGAACACCAACTACACAGCGTTGATTGGTGGCTGTTTCTAGCGACTTGGTCGTATCCACCTGTAGAACACCTAGAAAAGCGACTTGGTCGTATCCACCTGTAGAACACCTGTATCCACCTGTAGAACACCTGTATCCACCTGTAGAACACCTACAAAAGCGACTTGGTCGTATCCACCTGTAGAACACCTGTATCCACCTGTAGAACACCTGTATCCACCTGTAGAACACCTGTATCCACCTGTAGAACACCTGTATCCACCTGTAGAACACCTAGAAAAGCGACTTGGTCGTATCCACCTGTAGAACACCTGTATCCACCTGTAGAACACCTGTATCCACCTGTAGAACACCTGTATCCACCTGTAGAACACCTGTATCCACCTGTAGAACACCTAGAAAAGCGACTTGGTCGTATCCACCTGTAGAACACCTGTATCCACCTGTAGAACACCTGTATCCACCTGTAGAACACCTGTATCCACCTGTAGAACACCTGTATCCACCTGTAGAACACCTAGAAAAGCGACTTGGTCGTATCCACCTGTAGAACACCTGTATCCACCTGTAGAACACCTGTATCCACCTGTAGAACACCTGTATCCACCTGTAGAACACCTGTATCCACCTGTAGAACACCTAGAAAAGCGACTTGGTCGTATCCACCTGTAGAACACCTGTATCCACCTGTAGAACACCTGTATCCACCTGTAGAACACCTGTATCCACCTGTAGAACACCTGTATCCACCTGTAGAACACCTGTATCCACCTGTAGAACACCTGTATCCACCTGTAGAACACCTAGAAAAGCGTTAGACCGAAGAAAATCATATTTCTCTATTATTAGCAGCCGCACAGTTTGGATAGCTATTAGGTTGCTCATTTGTTATGCTACTCTGTGTGCTTCACGAGTGATTATACATGCCTCATTAGTGTATAACTACTAAGGCTGAAACGTCCATGCCGGTTCGCCTTCACCTTGTCTCTAAACGTCTGTTCATACCAGAAACAGAATAAAATTAAAACAAGCAACCCAACAACCTGGTAACAGCTAGCAACAGTAGAACAGAATGGAGCATATTGGTGTTGAATAACTGTCAGCATTTACATGTTGAAACTGTGCTACTCTGATGCAGTACATTTCTTTGCACGTCTACGTTGCCCCAAGTCGCATAGTAGATATGCGTAATACTCCTGAATGTCATTGTCAATGTTGCCCCAAGTCGCATAGTAGATATGCGTAATACTCCTGAATGTCATTGTCAATGTTGCCCCAAGTCGCATAGTAGATATGCGTAATACTCCTGAATGTCATTGTCAATTGCTCATTTCATCTCCAGCCACCATCAGTGTCGATAAAGTATGGCTTGGACGTTTTCAAGGGTGTACGGCATTATACACCATCACCATACACGGACACCGCGACAGGCAAACGCTTTTACCAGGGGACCTACACAGTCACTTGGCCTCTACCGTCCGTAGACGGGACTTATTCCGAAATCAGCGCCCGCACTCTCCCTGGGGACCATGGTGCAAGCATCGGCGGAAGTTTTGATGTTGGTGAGTTTCTTTCGTAATGTCTCAGTCAGTGGCGCAATTTATCCTCCTCAGGAGGGAATCAACAATGCCATGGTCTTCAGTGCGGAACGGTTGGAACACACAGTTTCCAGAGGGAGGAGGGAAAGAATGTTTAGATATATTATACAAAACAACAAAGAAACAAAGAAACCCATCATCAATATTACAGTAGGCTATGCAAACAGTAAACTGTAATCCATGCAATGAATTATTGTGGACTGATAACAATCTGCGTCAGAAAATCCTGAATATTGTGTGTATTCAGGATCATCACCATTTCCTTGCGGTTCTCCGTGTGTGTGATTCATACGAAATGTTGTATTGACTCCGGAGTAAAAACTCGTACGACAGGAGGCACTCCCAAGCGGAGGGAGTACTTCTGTAAACAAGGTTTTGAATTCGGAGTAAGAATTTCTTTAAGATGTTTTACTCCGGAGTAAATTCCGTGGGGAGTAAATTTGTCTGATTACACCGGCATAGCCGGGCTGGTAGACCGGGCGGGGATGGGGGTGTTTGGGGGTTTAACGTCCTTTTCCACCACACTGATACGGGTGATATCAAAGACGGGGCAACGATGAAAAAGCCAGCACAAATATTTGGCCCCAGCCGGGATACGAACCCACGACCCGAGCATTAGAAGTCCAACGCTCTACCATTCGGCCTACCCGGCTCCCCGGCTGATAGACCGTTGGACAATGCTTTCAATGCTCGGGTCGTGAGTTCGAATCCTGGCTGGGAGTAGAAAATTTGTGCTGGGTTTTTCTTCTTTGGTCCATCTTTTATGTGGCATCCAAAATCGTTACCAACTACCCATCTCTAGCTTCTTTCCAGAGAGACCGTCCCCGCCGAGCGTGCAGTGTGAAGGCGCCCTCCGTGACGCGGGCCGAGTGCCGTGTGTGTGCAGCACGTCCTCTCTGGGCAGCCCGGCGGGGAGGCTGATCTGGTTTTCAGGGGACACCGTCCTCGCCGCCGGTCAGTACGGTGTCACCTCACTTCAGTTCCCCTCCAACGTGACTGTTGATGGGTGTGACGTCGTGCAGATCACGTGTCAGTTGGATTGGGCTCTCAAACAGAACGTCTCTTTTCCTTTTGCTTGTAAGTAGAATACATAGGCTACATGGGTACTTGAAACTCTCTAAAGTCTCAGCTTGACGTTTAAAAAGCTTGTAGTATTTTTGTACTCGCTGACTCATCTTGTCTTCAAGTAGACCGCGAAGGTGCTTATTGAATGTGTCTATGAAGCGAAAGACTTTTTTGTTGTTGTTGTTGATGTTGTAGTTGTCATTGCATTTTTCATCTGTAGTTGCATCCACGAGAGATAAACCTTTGATAAATTAATGACAATGATAATGATACCGAGTCTGTAGGCGCCACTGATATTGTTATTATTATTATTATCATCATTATTAGTTTTAGGTTTAGCTCTCGTGCTCTAATCCACTCAAGCAACCTACACGATTTCGCGATGGGAATAGCGGGACAGTAGATGGAATAATACATGCAGATGTGTAACAAAACAAATATATCAACACTTAAATACTGTCACCCACAGATCATCCTCATCACACTGACAATAGTGTTTTGTAGACTAGTGTTTTATGTCACACAACAGGCATGGTGAAGGAGACGGCTGACAGTGACGCGGTGATCGCAGTGAGCGCTGTACTTGGTGTGGTTGTGGTTGTTGTCGTCGTTCAGCTCATCGTTCTTCTAAGACGTGGACAGTGTTGGCGTAAGTTTTGAATTTATGGCACTACCACTACCACTACCACCACCTCCGTAAACGTCCCCCCCCCCCGCCGCCCCCTTCTCACCCCGCCTCCCAAAACGCCACCCTAATTACCCCCCAACCTCCCCCTCCCCTTCCCCTCCACCACACACACACACACACACACACACACACACACACACACACACACACACACACACACACACACACACACACACAGAGCAACAACAACAACAAACCCAAACAACACAAACCCGGTCTCCAGTACAACCCTTTACTCGTGTCAGTCGTTGCCCCGTCGGCATGAATGAAGTTTTGTGATAGTCAGAAACTGAAACTGATTCTGCAAAAGAAACATGTGAATTGTTTGAGTTGCATGCTGAATGATTTATCTTGGTAATAGCTAGCTGATGAACGATCCTGTCTGTTTTCATTGATTATTTTTGTGTTTCAAGGCCGTCACCGACAACCACAGCCACAACCAGAACAACCACCACCACCACCAATGTCACAAGAGCAACAGACACAACAACAACCGCCAGAGCAGGAATCCTTCCACTACCGCATTCTCAGCACGTAACATATTGCTGGTGTCATAGTATAGGGGGAGACATGTAGCTCATGAAATATAATGAAATGAAATGAAATATCTTGACATTCCCACTGTGTAGAGCGGGAATGAGAAGCTGTGATAGGTTGGCGTGTGTGATACATGTACTTTCGTTTCTTGAGAGTCCATTTTCATGCTGTTTATCAGTACTAAAGACTAAAAGCATAAGTGTGGTTTGGAACACTATAAACTGAAAATTCAGAAAGGTTCAACAAGTAAAGTGACTTTCAGTGGGCGCATGATGTGTGGAGCATTCACGTGTACTAGCTGGGGTCTTCCTTGCGCATGGGTTAGAGTGTCTTTTGTTTGAACAACCACCTGTCATTTACGATCGTTTTTGTTCGGTCCCACGGGTGGTCGTCCGAAAGGGGTTCTACTGTACCTAACACTGATCAGGGGTAAATCAGTAATTGTCTCCCGTTAGCCATAGAACTGTATGTCCGAGGGTACTTTTTTTATATAGCAATGGCATTTGTGTTCTAAATTGGCACCTACTGTTCGGAGGAGAATTTATTTTTAAAAATTGATATAACTAAGTTGTTCACATGTGATTTTGTTTTTGTATTTTTTTGTTAGACTAAACAATGACACTTAACATCCCAAGACAAATATCTCAACTTGACAAAATAAAGTTTGTTTCCATTTAATCTTGGTACAAATATAAATTTACGATGTCAACCGTCTCAACTTGCCATCCTCCATTTTCCGGGATACTGATTCCGTGTGTGTGTGTGTGTGCGTGCGTGTGTGTGCGTGTGTGTGTTGGGGGGTGGGTGGAGAGAGAGAGAGAGAGAGAGAGAGAGAGAGAGAGAGAGCATTGAAGTGTTGATTTTGCAGTCATCACATATATACATACACATATCTCCTCTGGAGAGACCACACACCTTGGCACCTGTGATGACGTGAACAACTGCACGTCTCCCCTTAGTCGACCGGTATCTGCACATCATTCACCTCCGAAATCGATTCCTGACGGTGACAGCCAGCCAGCAGGCGACTAAGGGCTCATGGACTTAGAGCATACTGGCCATTACGGGTACAGTTACTGACAGCAGAACATCGTCGGAGGAGACTGGCATGGGCCCGAACTGTACGACATTGGCAGCGACGTGACTGGCAAAGGGTTGTCTTCAGTGACGGGAGCAGGTTTTCCTTGTTTAAGTCCGATGGAAGACAACGAGTCTACCGCCGGAGAGGGGAGAGAACGGCACCAGTTTGCGTGCCGCATGGCGGAGGGAGCGTCATGGTGTGGGGCGGGATCTGTAGGGGAGATCGTACACCGCTGGTCATTGTGGATGGAAATCTGACAGCCCAGCGTTACGTTGACCAGAATATCCGTCCAGTTATACCAGCAGGACAATGCCGGCACGACCCCATACCGCCAATGTGGTTCAACAGGTCTTCGCCACCAGCAACGTCAACGTCCTACCGTGGCCGGCACGCTCACCAGACATGTCCCCCATAGAACACCTCTGGGACATCATGGATCGTCGTCCCCGACAACGGCCACATGCACCTGCTAACAGACACTAAGATTTCACAAACAAAATGAAGGGATACGGCCGACACAGCTAGGACACGCGAAATTCTGCCATGACCACCAAAACAATCCCGGATTTATTTTAGCAAGAGGCCCATGGCAAAATTCATGCATTTTTCATGCAAACGGTCATAGTTAATTATGTTTTGGGGCCTCGGCGAATGCTCCCTCCCCCACATGAGCCATCGTGGATCCACAAAGCTGCACGCGTGCGGCTAGCCTACAGGCCACCAAAGCGCGCGGCACACAGCTGGCCGGAGAACAAAGGGTAGTGGGCGAGAGGGCACAAACCACTACACAGCAGTATTGAATGTCTTACTATTGTCGAGCTAACTGGTTGGGGAACACTCGAGATAGCAGGTGACCCTGTCTCTTGTGTTGATTTTTCAATGCACAATACAGTACAGCCGATAATTAACACACACACACAGGCAGATAGAAGATTACAATTCACATCCGTCCTGTCAAGAGTATAGACACAGAGTTCAAGGCGTCAGCATGTTTCGTGTGATGTTTCGACCGATCTTCCTGTTGTACTTTTCCACTTACAGGGCAGCTGCAGGTATGAATTACACACGTCTCACTACAGCTATGGTTCCAAGTTTTTGGTGTTTTTTTTTTCAGTAGAATTTATTGTTGGACTTCTCTTTGATCTCAGTTGTGACATAAATCAGACATGACAACGGATATGTTTATCGAGTACTGGCGTGTCTCGACCGAGCGATGGAAAGTGTGAGGGAGTCCATGTTCAGACTTATTTTTTAAATGACAGACACATATCATTTCGACCCCCGGTTCAGTATAGACCCCAATAGTGGACTAGATAACGCAGTCTGTAGCAGCTAAGAGTTAATGTGTTTGGGTAAATGTCATCATGACCGCGACTGCACACATGCTTCAGTTTCTAACCCTGTGTTATATACTGACCTAAAAGCCTAAAAAAAAATCAGTAGATAACAGGGGGTTTCAAATGCAGTAATCACAATGTGATTTTTGCTGCAGACATGTCTTAACAATATTTACGTGCTCAGCACCTAAACACTGACTCGTCCTTTTGTGTAAAGATGAATGTCGAATACATTGTTTAGCCAGATATGGGCAGACGTTATGCGCACGATGTCAGTGGTAACTTTAGTGATGGAGCGCATCACTTTGAGAGTGGAGTCAATCTATGAGTTACTTGACGTATACAAACAAACAAACAAACAAACAAACAAACAAACAAACAAACAAACTGTTTTGGGTCAAACTTAACTGTGCCATATTATATCACATTCACAGCTGTGACTATGGGTTGTGCTGCCACAAACATGCTGGAAGGCAATAGGTACAGGGCCATGTGTTCCCCCACAGACAGCGCGGCTCTAGACGTCTGGACTCTGGTCTCTCCCACTGGACACGTAACGGACATCGGATCCTGCACGGCCAAGAAGTGTAACCCTGCATCCCCCAGATATCACCTTAGATCACAATCAGATACTCACCGTTTGACCATAGACAGCCTGGCGCAAGAAGACACCGGTACTATTGTGTGCAGTGAACGTAATCCTGACGGGAGTGTTGAAACTGCCAACTGCACATTGATTGTGAGAAGTAAGTATGGAAAAGGTAATGTCGCTCAGTAACGAACGTGTACTCTTTGGCTCTACACCTACAACTGATGACAGTTATGCAGGAACCCATTCCTCTGTCCAGGTAAGTTTGGGTCGCTGACGGCTGTGCACCAGCGATCCCCCCCCCCCCCAATCATAATTAATTATCTTTGAGAAGGAAACGGTAATGAATGCGAAGTGGTTACAAGTTAAGCAAATAAAAGCGACATAAAAGGGACAGAAACCACTTAACTTTCATTTTGATTTTGTTTGTGTCCTGAGGAAGGCGAAAGCCGAAACGTTGACCCGTGCCGTCCTTTGTGAAAGTTAAGTGGTTTCTGTCCCTTTTATGTCGCTTTTATTTATTTAATTATCTTTGATTTTAATTTTGCTTGGTGGGAGCGTTCTACATTGAATATGTATATATTCATGTTAGCCGCAGTGAGAACTGTATGACACCGGTTTTACCGCTGAATGGTCTGTTTACAGGGGAAACAAAAAAACCGACGCTGGAACTCAAAGTTGACACTAACTTGTCTATTTCATGACACGTGTATTCCTTAGTATTCAAGTGACTGAAAATGCCACAACATTCAATCTGGAAACGTCAGAATCAACTGAATGCGACAGCAGCCTTGGTCCCTGAAAAATCAGGCTAGTCTCCAGAACCATTGTGATCACCGGAACCGTCCAGCACTTCTACACATGAGTCAGCAGTGGATAGTGTGGATAGGATAGTGTGGATAGTGTAAATAGGATAGTGTGGATAGTGTGAATAGTGTGGATAGTGTGGATAGTGTGGATAGTGTGGATAGGATAGTGTGGATAGTGTGGATAGGATAGTGTGAATAGTGTGGATAATGTGGATAGTGGCACTGTCTGAGTTTCGGTTAGGTTGTCATCCGCCGACAATTTCTGTATGCTATCTATATATTTTGTCTCTCGACGTTCTCGAACGCTGGTACGATCTTAGTTCTGGTGAGCTATTTTTATTTCAAATTTGCTCTTACTGTGTGTTGATCATGTGTCTTCGATGTCTTAAAAATATACACAATAATTATTCTAAACAGTCACTGCAGCCGTTATCATCAGTTGAAAGTTTGGGCTCCAAGCACATTTCGTCAACAAAGATCGCCGATTGAAGCACGCGCACTTACGCACATTATATGCGTCATTTTGCCGACATCATATTTCAGACGTTTTCAGTGATCACAAATATGTCGGAAAAAGAAATACCAAAATATTAAAATGAGCCTAAACTTTCGAGAGCTTCAAGTGACAGTGATCTCAAATGTAACCTTGATTAGTAATTCACGTGTTCTTTTAATACCGCCATCAAACAGTTGAAAAAGTGAATGGAGTCATTATTTTTACGGTTTCAGTCCTTGAAAAGGGCGTGTCCGATTTTCAACAATAAAATGAAAATATAGGCTGGTTTTACTTACGCCGAGAAGGAAGGGAAAAACGGAGAACACTGATAAGGCTGTTACAAAATGTATCAGATCACAACTTCTTGTATAGCCTTTTCTCTGCAATAGGTCTACAAAAGTTGCTCCATAAAAAAAAGTTGTCGTAGAAAATCGTTGGCGATTGAGATACCAAACACACTTGATGGCTGCATGTTGTGATCTGAATAGCTTACTTCTATAATCATCATCACCAAACATTTCCAACCTGTTCCAGCGGTACTGATACCAGCGTGCGGCAGTCAAGGATTCGAGATTCTGGAGAACAACGATAAGAGCATCGATTGTCGCGTGTCAAATACGACACATCCTATCACGTGGTCACTTGTGACACTGTCAGGACAGACCAAACCGCTTGGTAGTTGCCAGAGTGTCAATAACTGCAGCTCCCCAAACAGTCCTTACATCAACGTGACACGGCGGGACAACCTAGCCAGTGAGTTGAGAATTGATAACATCAAGCGGGAGACGGCCGGTGTGTTGGTGTGTTCAGATGGGACCAACACCCACAACTGTACACTCGATGTCCAGAGTGAGTAGTCAAAAAAGCGACTGTAAGGATATTGATCATTCAGTATCTGTTTGTTTATTGGTCTGTTTTTCTGCCTGCTTGCGTGTCTCTTGTCTGCTTGTCCGTCTCTCTGCATGTGCCATACGCCAAATGACGATATTGCTTTGTTGTGACTGGGAAATGCAAAAAAAAAAAAAACAAAACAAAAACAAAAACAAAACAACAACAACAACAACAGCAGCAACAACAACAAAACCAACAACACCAACCAACCAACCAACCAACCAAACAGACAAACAAACACAGTATTTGGACGAAAGTAATTGTTAGTGATGTCTGCAGCAGCACGTGAATCCTTCGTCTGAAAAATAACATTAGTACTCTAGATGAACTGGATCTGCTAACATCCTTAATTAACTTCACAGGCACTCGATAAGAAAAGGTATATGTGAGTGATGCGTACGTTCTTGACTATGTTCACAGCCCTGCAGTAATTGTTTGCATCGAATGCCTGTGGTGAACTCCCTATGTTAAGAATCTGATACTCAACAAAAGACATATTGCTATCTTTGCAGCTAAAAGGAAGCGCGTATTTTCTCTTTGTGTTTTCTTCCAATACGGAGATAATTTCTCATTCTGTTATCCAGAAAACGTGTTGGTTGAAGGCTGCACAGACGTTGAGGTTCGCCGCGAAAACTGGACAGTTGAGACATCATGTCACGTGACGAGGGCCTACTCCGCTCTCGGCCGTTATAAATATAGCGTAAAACAGTTCTGGCGGGTAGGTACAGTCAACACGCTTAAAGTCGAACACCGCGGAAGTTGGTTTTTGTTTTGTGTTTCTCGACGTTTAACTTATATGTTGGCAAGGTTGCCACACAAAGAGCAGGTTAGCCGGGAGTAAAGCTGAATTTGACTTCTCTGGGTTGGGTGTATTGGGGCGTGAATAACTGATTGTCAGCATTTACATTTTGAAATTATGCGACACTAATGCGGCAGGTATCGTGTTTCTTTTGTGTTTGTGTTTGTGTTTTGTAGTGTGGTTGTAGAAACCGTTAATTCGCACAGTAGATATACGTAAATCTGCTGAGTGTCATTGTCGTCTGCTCGTCTGATCTCCAGCCAACATTGATGGAGGAAAGGTATGGCTCGGAGGTCTTCAAGGACTTACAGCAATATACACCAAAACCCTACATCAACACCACGACAGGGGAACGCCTTTATGAGACGACCTACACAGCCAACTGGCCTCTACCTTCCTCAGATGGCACTTACTCCGACTTCAGCACCCTCACCTACCCAGGGAGTGTTGATACAGAGATAGGCGGAGACGTTGTTGTCGGTGAGTTTCTCTCGTACGGCTTTTATCAGTGCTGCGGATCGTCTCACAAAGTGGGCATCAGTTACACTGCCATGGTCTTCAGCACGGAACAGTTTCCAGAGGGAGTTGGGGGACAAATATTTGGCCCCATCCGGGAATCAAACTCACGACCCGAGCATTGAAAGTCCATCGCTCTACCATTCGGCTATCCCGGCACCCCCTGGGAGTAAGGAAAGGATTTTTAAATATACAAACAACAACAGCAACAAGATGGACTGACCAGCTCGGTATACTGTTTCCATTCATTTAGCTGTTGTGGTGGTGGTCGTTGTGGCAATACCATGTATGGATGAGGAAGACACACTTGGACTCTTAACAACAGCAGCTGACTGAATGGAAGCAACTGTTAGAATGGTCATCCCATCGTGTTGTAATTGAGAGATCTGCCCCGTGTACTGTACAGCGATCTGGGCCCGTATGTAGAACTCGAGGTTAATTTAACCCACGGCTACGGGCCTAACCCAGACTAGGACAAAAGAAACCCCAATACAAAATTAAATAAAAAAGGAAGTGAAGAAAGAAAGACAAAAATCCTTCTATAACGGCATAGGCCCTTTGCTGGAATGGACCCGCTTCCTGATTTAAAACAAAAAACAACAGAAAATTTAACCCTAGAGCTAGTTTAGTTCGAGGTTAGACTCTAACCCAGGGCTAAACTCACTAACCCCGACTTTTACATGCGGGCCCTGGATTCACTACCCAACTTCCCGACCTAACAAGTGAAGTCGCCGTCAGGCCGTGGGGACAGGACAAACTTACTGTCATGCACGACGGATTTACTCCTAGTACAGAAGTACATCCTCGGCTTGGGAGTACCTCTATCCTACGAGGTTTTTACCCCGGTGTAAATTCCGCTGGTGTTTCCTTGTTGCCCTGTCTTTGATATCGCCTTTATGTGGTACCAACGGGTTAAAAACAGTAACCCAGTACCCTAGACCCAACCCTAACTTGTTTCCAGAGAGACCGTCCCAGCCGAGCGTGCAGTGTGAAGGCACCCTCCATGACGTGGGCCGAGTGCCGTGTGTGTGCAACACGTCCTCTCTGGGCAGCCCGGCGGGGAGGCTGATCTGGTTTTTAGGGGACACCGTCCTCGTTGCCGGTCAGTACGGTGTCACCTCACTGCAGTTCCCCTCCAACGTGACTGTTGATGGGTGTGACGCAATCAAGAAAATCACGTGTCAGCTGGACTGGACCTTCAAACAGAACGTGTCTTTTCCTTTTGCGTGTAAGTAGAATACATAGCTACTTGAAACTCTCTAAAGTCTTAGCTTGACTATTTTCTGCTGATTTTCAAGTCTTCAAGAAGCGAACGACTTTTTGTTGTTAATGTTGTTGTCGCTGTTTACTGTATATGAAGCTGCATTCTCGAGAGCTAAACCTTCTTTATTTGTTCTAGGTCATTAAATTTCATTTGTAAACTTATGTGATACTAGCGGATGTGCCCGGCTTTGCCCGGGATGCGATGTGATCTGTCGAGTATTTTCTGGTCTCCCTGTTTGGCGCCAAGAAGGCCGGTCTCTGCACATGGGAGGTAATATAAGCCATGTCGCCAAACTGCAGTTACTTCCCGTGGACCATAAAATGATTAGTAGACTAAAAGCTTGTTAATACAAAACTAAATTCAGAATTAATTTCACCAAACTTGATAGACTTTATTTTGTTTCTTTATCCTATGTTCTCCCCCAAGTGTCCCTCTAGGCTCATGGCAAATTTGGTGGCAATCGGCTGACTCGTTTGGACGCCAACCCCTGACACACAGACAGACAGACAGACAGACAGACAGACAGACAGACAGACAGACAGACAGACACACACACACACACACACACACACACACACACACACAGACGCTAGCCGCTTATTATATAGATAAACAAAACTATTGTGTTGTGTCATACTACAGGTACGGTGAAGGAGACAGTTGACAGTGACGCAGTGATCTCAGAGAGCGCTGTACTTGGTGTATTTGTGGTCGTTAATGTCGCTCTGGTCATCTTTCTTCTGAAACGTGAAGAGCTTTTGTGTAAGCTTTAAAATTATGGTACCACCACTACCACCACCTCCGTACCCCCCCCCCCCCCCGAAAAACAACAACAACAAACGAACAAAAAAACAAAAATCAACATCAGCAACGACAACAACAACCAAACAAGAACACAAACAAACACACAAACACACAAACAAACAAACAAACAAACAAAAATTGCCCCCCCCCCCCACCCCGGAAAAGAGCAGCAAACAACAAACCCTTCCTCCAGCTTCTCAAAGTAATCCCAATTAATTTAGCGCAGCATTTCTTTTTCTATTTTCCATGCACCGTCCTAATATGAAACTGTATAGGTAACCGAACATACGGACCTTTATATATTCGTTTATCGCCTTTCCTTTGGCGTATATCAAGTTGGTCTTTTTTATTGGTTTTCTGAACTGACATTGAAAATGGTCGTATCCAAGTATAATTACAGTTACGAAAACTGCGCATTGTTTGAGTTCCTGAACGACGTATCTGGATAATACTAACAGCCAGCTGATAAACGATCCTGCCTGTATTCATTCATTATTTTGATGTTGAAAGGTCGTCGCCAGGAACTGCAACAACAACCAGAACAACCACAACAAGAAGCAGAAGAGCCAGAGGAGGGTTCCTTCGACTACCGCAGGCTCAGCATGTAACATATCGCGGGGAGACAGGCAGCTGATCAAACATTTATCTTCATATTCTCACTGCCCCGAGCAGGATTGAGATACTGTGATGTGTTGGTGTGTTGTGATGCCCAGCGCTGACCGGGGGGGGGGGGGGGAACCTGTGATTGTCTCCCTTTAGCCATAGACCAAGATCTTTGAGAGTGCTTTCTACAGCTCCACCATTTGTGATGTTTATCTGCTGATTGGA